>VNJO01000219.1:0-21669 GCA_008042535.1 Drosophila tani
GCCAGCTAGCGAGCAAGTGAGCAGCAAAACTGTAAAAGCCAAAATCGACTCTATTTTTTTAAGCTTTTGCGACTAATAGTTATAAATAACAAACTGAAAAAAAATAATATGGGAAATCAATGCAAGTGGAAGATTAAATACTCTTTTTAGGATAATATTTTCAGGGATTTTTATGCAATTAAAATTTTAATTTTAATATATATATGAAGGAGAAAAGAAAAACAATTTAGAAGCTTGCAACTCTTTTTAAAAATGAGTGTTACAGAAAAACTAAAATAAAATTATATGGCTTAACTTAACCTTCTGGATTATCCTTTCATTTGATTCTGAGTATCTTTAAGACTTTTAATTGATGTTAATATGTTCTTATTTCTTTCTTCATGTTATTGGTACCAAAATTAATAAAAAAGAAAATTATTTTTAAGCTATTCTTTAATATTTAACAGAATAATATTGCAAGTGCCAGTGAGAATCATAGATAGATTCATAATATTCGATATTTTAATAATTTAAAAGCTGTTGTTGGTTTCAGAAAAATAATGTTAAATGCTTCCACCATTTAATAGAAGAATGTTTGCCATCTAAAAATATTTCTTTTGACCTTTTCCACTCTCCAGATGCAGCCAAAGTAACCAAAATAAATATAGAGTAGATAAATCGGAGAGCCCGCTTAACACCTGAGATGCGACACTGGGATGCGAGTGCGGAGCTCGGAGTGGCGCGGGGGAAATTTATGAGTGCGCTACCACAAAACTACAAAACTATCGGGTTACAAGGCAGCGACAAGACAACCTACAACATGTTCGGGTCTCGGAACGGGGCACAGAGCCAGAGCCGCCCATATATGCTGATGATGTTGGACGTGGCAAGTGGAGTCTGTGCCTGTGCCTCCGTTTTGTTGGAGAATTTATCGCGGCGGAGTGTGAGTGTGTGACCCAATTTGGCGGAGGTCTTTTTTTCCATAGGGGACATTACTTTATAACCATTGTGCGGACAAAACGCTTTACGATCGCCTCGATCTCTGGCTTATCAGCGAGATCAAAATATTTACGTTGATAACAAATGCCGAATCAAACTCAAACAATGCCAAGACCTCGCATAAAATTATAAACTATTTTAATGGCCAAGAAAAAAAGACAAAAACAAGCTTACGAAATCTGAAAATCTTTGCCAGGCCATCTTCAAAAATAAAAGATAATGGACTCGGACAAATGACCAGCGAAGGAGAGTGACAAACGCGAAAGGCGAACCCATAAAACCAATTAGTGAGACAAAAACCCAAAGCCCCCAAAATATATTTGACTCTGGAACCGAAGAAAAAGCTTCTGGCTTCTGTGCACGCAGCGTCAAAAAAATTTGGAGTATCGGAGAATGATTAAGAGACCAATTTTACACATAACAAAAATACGATTAATATTAGCAGATAGGTAAGGTTACTCTTGAATTCATAAGAAATGAAATCATGAATATGCTGAAAACATTTTAAGCATCCATATGAAGGTAAACCCCCATTTATTAGGTATTTTATATATAAATATATTTCTCTCTTAATATTTCTTCATCAAAATATAAACAGTTCAAACTTTAATCAAATTTCCCCGGTGTACAGCCAGTACTTGTATATCAAAAATCAAAAGGAAAAACCACAGTAAAGTCGATAATTTTATGCCACAAAATCCGGGGAAGAAACAACATGCAACATGCTAGAGAGTCGGTAGTCGGCAGCCAGCACCTAAATAGTTGTTAATTAAACAAACCAGATTTTTGTTTCTTATTCCCCAGAGTGGACTTTTCTGAGAATCAATTAACAAACGTTGCTGGCTGTGCACATTAACCAATTAACTGCTAATCTAATTTTATAGATAGATAGAGGATAGGAGAGTCCCTCTCTCTCTCTACCAGAGACATCAACGTAAATCTCATAGGGAATCCGTTCAATATTATCAATGAAATGCAATCCCAACACAAAAAACAGAACACAGAACCCAAAAAGGCCAAGGTGAAAGGAAGACCAGATAGAGTGGAGGAGAAGAAACCCTTTAACTAATTAGCATTTTTCACTAAATTCCCAAAGTCCAATTAAAAAACACGAAAACACGACGTTAAGAACAGAGCGATAATTTACCTACATCAATGAGTTTCATTATTCGGATATGTCTGTGTGTATCGTCTTTTTCTCGAGAGGAGATCTTTATCTTTATCTCAAAAATGTGACTCTGGGAGAGCTCGAGCTCTGATTTCACAGCAGGCATATGCATATATAGTGGAGCCCGGACCCACACGATAGCCCATCGAGAATGTCATTCATAATTAAAAACAAAACTTATACCAATATGTCAAGCATAATTTTTATTTGAATGGCCGGGGTCCGGTCCGGTTCCAGTCCCTAAAAGGGGGCCAGAGAAGAAATCCCTCCGATTAGCCCATAAATATCCGGCATAATCGACGCAATGTTGAGAAATATTCTCACCTCCGATCGTAAGAATGTAGCTTCCTGCAGACGACCACGACGACGACGGCAAATTAACATTTCTGCTGCCTTTTTGGGGTCCCTCTTATCCGTTTGTTTGGATTAATTTTAAATTCAGTTTGCCTGTTTGCCTGCTGCCTCTGTCTCTGCATCAGGCTGCATTCTAGTATTAATTACTTTGGCTTCCGAAATCGAATTTACATATTAAAGTCGTTTTAAGGCAACCACGATTCGTATCGTGCGCGAAGAAATCAAGCCGCATCCACGAGGTGCAGCTGCAGCAGTGTCCCCAGGTCCCCAGTCTCCAGTCTTTAGTCTTTAGGCTTCCCTGCCCAGTCGTCAGTCTACGGTCCTCGGTCTTCCAGTCCTTGTGTCTCTGGTGCAGCAGGTTAAATGGAAATCAGCCAGCGCCAGTACACTTTCCTCACCTTCACCTCCCTAAAGGCACTGAGGGAAAATGGGGACAACCAAAAAAATACTTCTTAAGTAACAAAGATTAAAATAAATACATTTTTGCAAAAGCAAAGTATTTAAAAAATTTTCCGAAGAAGTAAGGCGAGTCTAGAGTACAAAAACCAAATATAAACGTTGACGGTGCGGTCTGTATTTTAATTCCTTTTAGCTATATTTTTCCTTTTTCGTTAGCCGGCTCCTACCCTAAAATTTGATGCTCAACCTTGCCCGAAAAAATAGATATATAACATATATTTCATTTTCTAAATTTAGTACAAATATTCTACGTTTTTAAATTGATTTTTTCTCAGTGCCCCAGCTATTCAACGACCATTTCACAAATCGATACAACCGACAGGAAGAGCAGGCGAGGGGGGCACCCAAGTGTCGACTGTGGGCTGCCTTTTGTTTTGTCTTCTTTTATTTTAATTTTTATTTTAATTGGAACAACATAATTCCTAGAAGTTCGCACGAACTAACCACCGAAGAGCCCCAGTAAAGATCTGCTAATGGAGTTCGTTTGTTTTAGTTCGGGTAGGGCTTGGGTTTTAGTCTCTTTTTATATTTACCTTTCGAGTTTGAGTTTGGTCTTGGGTTTGGGTTTGGGTGTCATGCGCTGCGCCGGCGAACCCAATCACCATGGGGCCATCGTAAATTACTCGATCGTGTGTCTGAGTGAGGACGGGGAAT
The DNA here is from genome assembly GCA_008042535.1 of Drosophila tani. Taxonomy (NCBI): domain Eukaryota; kingdom Metazoa; phylum Arthropoda; class Insecta; order Diptera; family Drosophilidae; genus Drosophila; species Drosophila tani. The sequence goes on from VNJO01000219.1 coordinate 3,614, forward strand.
TGCCATTCGGCTAACCGAAGAAAAGAGGATTGAAAACAATTAAAAAATTGGCAAACACGAATCGATTGTGATTACAGTAAATTGTTGTCAAATTAGCTGCAAAATGAGCGGGAGGGAAATGGAAATGGCAATGGCAACGGAGAGACTGCCTGGGTGTGGATAGGATGGATATGGGATAGGATATAGGATGAGCGATGGGGCGATAAGTGATTAAACTGGGTGCGGCGTGGCCCAGAGAAAGTTTGAACCCTGGGTAACAAAGTGGTTCCAAGGCGATCAGATTATATGGAAGTGATCCCTCAAAAGGTGGAAGATCAATGAAGCTCGGAAAAGAATGCCAGAGTTGTCCAGGCGATGGAAAGTTCTGATCATTCAAAGTAAACTAAGTTCAAGGATCAATAGGTTCACAGAAAGGAAATTAAATGAGAGAAGATCAAGAAAATTTAAAGGATTTAAGATTTAAAAAGTAAAAGTGTTAAGCATTCGGAGGGAATTATCTAGAAAGAATTATTCCCAGAATAAAATATATAAAATATAAAATAAACCAAGCTAAAACATACATGTTTCTAAAGCAATTATTTATTTTTACCTTTCAGGTGGCAAAACCACACAATTTAATATTTTAAAAAATTCCATATCACAATCCCCTAATAGGAAACTTTGATAATCCAAGCTGACAGAATAATTACATCGAAAATATCAATAATCCAAGAGGGCACCCCATGTGGCTATCGCCTGAAATCAACATATCAAAACAGACAATTATACAAAAAACTAAAAATACCTACAGTTGAGAGCGAGTATCTATCATAAGGCATCTTTACACACACACACACCGTGAGATACAGATACAGATTGATCGATCATGGGAGACGACGGACGGGTCCAGATTGGTGGAGTCAAAGTCAAAGCCAGGCAGACAGTTGAAATAATTATGAAATGTCAAACCTGTGTTCGCGCTCGAATACGCCACTTGACATGGCCAATTAATCTCGGCTTAATTGGTTTGTGCCACAACAAAACACTGGCACTGTCTGAGAGAGATACAGATACAGATACAGATACACGACATCTGATATTGATGTGCATTCGCTTCTGATTTCGTCTGTTTTTTACTCGATGCCGATGCTGGTGCTGGTGATGGTGCTGGTGGTTCCTCGAAATTTGTCATATTTACCGGCGGACAAGTGATCGATATGCGCTGAAGGCTGGCGAAATCAGAGGATCGAGGATATATGCACAGAGAAAATAAATGCCAACTACTCCTGCTTTTAAAGAACATTTAATAAAATGCCTAGGAGCAAGAAATAAAATTTTAAAGGAGTATTTAAAGTATTAAGTTAAAAAAAAAATAATCCAGACCGTTTTAGATCTATTTGGGAATCTTTTTGATTTTTTATTCCTTAAAAAAAGGCAAAAAGCATGTAAACCCTTTAAAAAATATATATTTAAAATTATTAAAAAACCCATAACCTAATTAAAATATTTAAAATTAATATCCTCACCCCCGAAAGTAAATTTTAAATGAAACCAAGCATTGTTCCCAGTGCTTCATCGCCTTTTTTTATTTAATTTTTTTTTTAGTTTTTGCTGCTCTCCTCGCTTGTAGACATTTTATCAGATTCTTTAATTGCGTAAAACATTTTTGGATTCTTCACGTACGAAATTCCAAAACACCGTAGCTTGTTAAAATTCTTCTATCACTGAGCACGAGTGTTCGTGAGTATGTGTGTGTGTATCGAAATTCCCGCCCGGCGAGTGCAAAGGAGAGAGACATACGTATAATGGCCAGAAAGAGACGGCTATTGGCGATGTGGAACGTACGAAACGCCAATTAAGAAATTGACAAATTAAAGCCGAATGCTTTTTATAATCAAAACAGACAAAGCAAATAAGACCCGGCGAGCAGGCGGCGGCCAACAACTTGTTCGAGGTTGCCTGAAGTATTTATGAATTTTTATTGTTTTTATTGCCGACCACGAGGCAACTGGTTGTTTAATTTGTTAAATTTATATATCTATAGTATATATCTTTAGTAGATTTAGCATTTTTGCATATTTTTCCATGCCATGAAAATAATAAAAGAGTAGTAAAACTTTCTATTTTCGTTTAATGTCTCTGAATGCAGGCACTTACTCGCTTTATTTCTTTCCTTAGGTTTTTCTCTGGCCTTTTTTTACTTTTTTATTTGGTTTTACCTTTTTTTCTGCAATTTATTTATTTTTTGTATTGCCTTTTTTATTTCGGTAGCCAATCGGCAGCGGCAAATTAACGCAACGGCTTGTTACAGACGCGTTTTACAATCACGACGCATTTTTTTGTCCGCTTGCAGGTTGCACGTTGCAGGTTGCAGGTTGCTGGTTGCTGGCTGCTGGTTTGCAGCAATCAATCGATCAACCGATCAAGCGATCAAACGAGCGAAAGCTGCTGCGCAGCGGCTGCGGCCATGTCAAAGTCCTTTTAGCCGCAGCAGGAAGGCTAACAGGCTGGAAAAGGAGGAAACAAACACAAGCACAAAAAACAGGCGGCCAAGAGATCGCCTCGAGGACCAATCGATCGATGATGGCCGATGCTGGCTGCATTCCGAAATGACAAAACAGTTAAAAAATAATTAATTGCGTTGCCTTAAATGGCCTAAAGCGGTTTGGCTTTTTGTTCCCTCCAGGTTGTTTGCAAGCTGCAACAGCCACAGCAATGCAGGGGGAGAAAAGATCCTACAAAATGGTAATTAATTGTTTTAATAATAATATTTTTAATTTAGAATTATCTGCCGTAGATATACATATTTTTTAATTATTTTCTGAGTGTTATTTAACCTTTTTTTTATTAATCTAAGCTTATTTCTGTGATATTTCCTCTAAATTAAATACAGATTAAATTACAGGCCTTCCTTTAGGGATAAAATGAATAACAAACTGATTTAAAATAATATTTTTTCTCAGTGCAACAGCCACTACAATGCGAGCAACAAGTGCACATGTTGCTGCTGTGCGTTGGCCGCTGCTCATTGCCCATTTTGGCCATTGTTTTTATTGCCCGCCTGGAGCGGCCATCGGGCAGCCACTTTAGGGCTTATTAATGATGGATTCTCCTCAATTCCTTGGCGACTCTTGTTTTATTGCGCAATGCAGGAGCGGCAGCAGGAGCAGCAGCGGGTCTTGTCTTCCCCCAGAAAATGAGCTCGATGACGAGCAGCAGTTGGGTTTGGTTTTTGGCCTAAAACAAAAGGTACCTGGTCGAATGTATGTCAACCTTATTGTCCCCGCCTGACAAATGGACAATTGGCGGGGAGGGGCAGCTCTCTGGTGAGAGCTCGGTACTAAACGTTTTGGCAGCTTGGCGACTAATTTGGGCCAACACAGCAACCAGCAACGAGGCAGGAGGATCGATTCAAAGCGAAAGTGCGTTAAGCTGTGAAGGGGAAACTTCGAAGAGGGTTTGAAAAATACACAAACTGAAGGTTTTAGTAATTTGAGATTTTTAAGGAATAATTATTATGCATACATATATTTAAGTTATTTTAAAACTTAAAACGTATTATATTTTAGCTTAGTAATTTACAAAACATTTTAAGGGCATTTCAGAAATAGAAAACACAAAAGTATAAGGTCAAATTAATAAGTTAATCAAATTAATTAAATTAAAACTTATGGCAAACATTTCTAAGTTTTTTTTTAATCTAGTAGCATAAATTAGGTTTCATGAATTTCAGTTCCCGATGAGTCACAGCCTGTAATCTCTTCAAATCATTTCTAAATCTTTTTTAAATAGAAAGCGAAAATAAGTTCAGCTATTTCGATGTGACATTGAACCTGCTGACATGCGACGGGGAAAAGGTTTTGTAGATTTCCATCGGGAATGCCTGATCTTACATAAACCGAACCCATACTCAAATATAAATATAAATCAAGATTCTTATCATCCGAACGAACACACACCGACAAACCGACAAACCGAGTGCCACAAATAACAAATTTTCACTTTTATTTAACAAATGATGTTGGGGGGAAAACCAGAGCTCAGATCAGATCGGAGCAAGTTGATCGTTATGGCTTTGTGAAGTATCTATAACGGCTTACCGAAATTGGCAGCTAGGGCAGAGCCACATCATGGCCAAGATACTGGGTATTTATGTAAGCCAACGCCCTAGAGAAGATTACGGATCTCTGTCTGCATTGGCGATAAATTTCAATCAAATCCGATCGAAAACAACAACAGAACACAAAACATATCGCCCCACTCAGAAGAGATCGGATCATCAGCGTTCGTTGCATAATTAGAAAACATCTAAATTTTCGTTTTGTATTTCCAAAAAGAGAGAGAACACTAAATTAGATTTACGACGCCTCGATCAAAGGCAGGCTGGCCAGCGCGGAACGCAATTAAAATCAGCTTAATAATTCTCCCAGAAGAAAGCAGATCAGAGATACACATACGAGTATATCTATGGCCAAAGTGTGATAATAATTTTATGAAAGACACCACCAAAACGAGGCAACAAATCAATTCCCCATAATGCCAATAAAAACCGATTTTGAAGAAGGCATTTACATTCATCAACGAACATAAATCTCCGGCCCAAGGAACAATGCCAAAAAAAAGTAAGAATTAAAGAAGATATCCAAACTATTTTCATTATGAGGCCATGAATGAGTTCCCCGGCCGAAGAATGAATGAATGAATGCAGCTAGAGGCAGCTTCTTTCGGGGTTTTTATTGTTTGGACCCATTTTTGGCGGCCAGTCGACTTTTGGAGGACCTCACAATCGGAAAGAGCCCAGCATTACGGCGATTAGGTGTTAAACACACACAATTCGTTGCCCCTCTGACATAATTTATGATCCGTGGAACATTGCCCGAACCCTCTTCTACTGTCGAAAAAAGGGGGTTAAACTGGAGAACCTCTATAGAGTTGTAGAACCCGACAGGTAGTGGTATCCACCTCGGTGGTCGGTGGCGGGGTGAGACTTACAGATTTTCACTCAAGTGCAATTCCTGAAGCATGCGCCGCTGGACACTCGACTGCAAATCGCAGGGAAAAAGCCAACTGCGGTTTTGCACTGGAAATTATTCGGTTTTTTGTTTTCTTATTAAAATTAATTTGATCGAAAATAACAAGTAGCAAATGTTGTATTAAAATGATAAAGTTATTCAGCTGCTAGAGGAGGTAGGCACCACTTCTTTAATCACTATCGAACTTGCAGAAATTCTAGGGAAATGTCATTTTTTTCCAGATAAATAACATATTTCAGTTAGAATAAATTTTAAAATAATATTAAATATTTAAAATAATATAAAATTCAAATTTTGTAAAGAAAAGAGATTTTTTTGGAAAAGGTTTTAGATTTGTTAAGTATTCTTGGACAATAATTAAATTTTAAATTATGAAATCAATTAATTTAAATTGTTTTAAAAAATAAAACTTTTGTTTTATTAAATTTTCCGACCTAACAATATTTGTAAATAGTATTTTTAGTATAGTATTCTTAGTATAATATTTTTAGTATAGTATTTTTAGTATATATATTTTTAGTAATCCACATTTTAATCAACATAAACCCATATTTTTCCTGTGTGCAAATTACGAAGCTTTTTCGTTGGCGCCTCGGCGCCGCAATTAAGCAGAAATCGGTAAAGTACACCCAAAAAAAGGGGAAAAAAGGAAAAAAAATTAAGGTTAATGTAGGCCGTGGTCCGCTAATTAAGATATGGTTGCCTGGCCGCGAACGCTCCACTGATTCCGTATCCCGGATTCCCATGGTTCCAGCAGCAGTACGGATCCCTCGGCCTGCACCTTTCGACAAGTCATTGAGCTGTTAAATTTATTTAATGTCTGCACAATGCCTGGCGAGTGCATGTTGGCTGTGGCTTTGTTATTAATTTTTATTGCCGGCGATTATTGAGACAAGTTAATTTTGTCCAGCAGCCATTCCTTGTTATTCGCTGGAATTGTCCGAGTCACGGATTCCCAGGATAGAGCCGAAGAGACATAAGATCACAAGATCAGCGGGCTGCCTGCTGTGCCTTTGTGCAGGTCCTTTTTCAATGAACGGGGAGAGAGGTCCTTCATTCATTGAGTCTTGAGTTTGGTTTCCATTCATTCGATTTTCCTGTTCTCTTTTTGTGGGTGTGTCGCCAAAGGGATTACACTAATGCGACAGTTTGTCCCACAATTTAATGCACTCGCCGCACACTCGAGGATTTAATGATGTTCCTTCCCATCGAGTTCAAGTGTCGGCAAGAGATTCGCAAAGAGGATTTTCGACAAAACAACGAAATCCTTTCATATGCTTCAAGAACCCTTCATATTTCATATGTTGGCGGCACTTGAGAGTCCGAGAGGGCCACAAGTGTTTATTGTCGGGAGATCCTTTAACCGATCCCCGATCCTCGATCCTCTTCAAGTGCAGGTGAGGGTGAGCACGAGCCCCGTTTCGGTGACTAAGCGACTTTTCGGTTCAAGGATTCTTTTTTGGAGATGCTGGAACTGATGCGCTTAACTCGTTGACTTTGTTTGCTTTCTGCTGGATTATCCGGCAGGCAGGCAGGATCAAGTGAAGTCCTTGGCACTCCTGTGTACTCTAGTTACTCGAGGGTTGCACCACCCCAGAAAGCATGCAACTTTTAGTGTATCCTTTATTTTTAAGCGGGGATTACAAAATGTAATCTTATAGTTTTTAATGCTTAAAAGGAACATATTTGGTTGTAAAATATTTTATTTTTAAGCATGGATTAAAGCATGTAATCTTACAGTTTTTAATGCTTAAAAAAACCATACTTGGTTGTAAAATATTTTAAAGAGACTTTTATAAGTACATTCTCCCTACTTTCGATACCACATCTGCAGCGTCTTCATGCGCTTGATCTTCTTCTGCAATTGCAGGATCCCGTACATGAGAGCCTCCGCCGTGGGTGGACATCCTGGCACGTATATATCCACCGGGACAATGCGATCGCAGCCACGGACCACCGAGTAGGAGTAGTGGTAGTAGCCACCGCCATTGGCACAGCTTCCCATCGAGATGACCCACCTGGGCTCGGGCATCTGGTCGTAGACCTTCCGCATGGCCGGAGCCATCTTGTTGGTCAGTGTTCCGGCCACAATCATTACGTCCGACTGGCGAGGAGAGGCCCGGAAGACCACACCAAACCGATCCATGTCGTAGCGCGGCGCTGCGATGTGCATCATCTCGACGGCGCAGCAGGCGAGGCCAAAGGTCATGGGCCAAATGGAACCCTTGCGGCCCCAGTTCAGCAGATCGTCCAGCCGGGCCAGGCCCCACTCCGCCCAGTTCTTTTGGTCCCGCCCAAAGGGCGAATAGCCCCACTTGGGCGGATTCTGACAGGTGTGATCGTAGACCGGCATGGTTTTTTGCTCTCGGACAAACGGGGATTGGATCATGGCTGGAAAGCGATTAAGGAGCAGCCTCTTGGCATTCTGGGTGCGCAACATCCTTGATGGATTTACAAAATATAAATTTTTTCAGTTAAAGCAAAAAGCGTGTGAGAAATTTACTTACTTTTTGATTTTTTGGGAAGTTGCTAATGGAAGCTGGTTCTAGTTGTTATTAAAAGTCTGACAGATTTCTCAAAGGTAATAGGATAACTTTACAAAATTCTACAGAAAGATGTATTTGAAAAAAACTATTTCTTGAAGACTTTATCTTAAACCTTTAAAATCAGTAATACCTTTCATATTTACAGCATTTTTAGAGATACCTATTATTAAAGAGCCACTCAATAATTTACGACTCCCTTTTACACCTCAGCCACGACCCCTCTCAGCTCGCTGTTCTCTGGATTTATATTTTTACAATATTCTGTGTTCCCATACCCATCACTTGGCTCTCCAGGTTAACGCCATCGCTTGGCGTCAAAATCAATCCAAAATAGTACTGGGGCTGGGGCGGACAGCGAACAGGAATCGCTCTCTGGGCTCACGGGCCTCATAAATACGCATGAAGCCTCCATTCATGCCACATCGCACCGAGATCGTTTAAAAGGAAATTATTAGCTGATTGCAGCAGCAACAGCAACAGCAGCGCCAGCCCCCGCTGCTGATGATCGGGTATTTAATGGGACCCGGGGACCTGGGGACATGGGACACTGGGACCTGGTAGCTGGGACACGGAACTTGGGCCATGGAGTGAATGCATCCGCAGAGAGCTTACGCAATCGATGCCTGGGCTTATTACGAAGGCGAACATAGGGAAAGGCACTTAAAAAAATCATTTCTTTGATGGTTAGATTTTTTTTATGAACATTTAGGAATATTTGTAATATTTATAAAAGAATATATAAGGTTAAAAATTGGATATATAAACTTATAATACCTAAAGTAGTTTCTTGGCTCTATTAAAAGATTAAAGCACAGATATTTACGTTACATTTTTTAACCAAAGGGGAATAACCAAGTTAATTAATTATTTACACATATCATATTACACATATATACCAAGGAAAAATCTCGTTTTAAAATATATTTAAGGGAGAGAAAAAGAAAAGCTGTTATGTTAATATTCCTGTTTTGTGTAACCGAAAAGAAATGTTCTAAAAAACATTAAATTGAGATTTTATTTTTCCAAAATAACACATTTAGCACATTTCTAAAATAAACCCCAAATACCTTTGGTTAATTAAATATTTTTCAAAGTGCTTTTTGGTGGAGTCATGGCGCTGTCGCAGCTGGCAGCCAATATACTCGCTTGGAAAAATGGCAACTGCCGGCTGCTGTGTCTTTTTGCGGTTTTTAATTAACGCTTTTGCACAATGCTTGTCTAATTACGCCTATGGTGGCACACAGGCACGCCAACCCAGCGGCAGCCACTACTAAATCATCAATATTGTCAATGGCAGTAGCAGTCGCAGCTGCTTGAGAATCCTTCAGGATGAGCAATAGAAAAACCGATGGCAGGGGTTAAAAATACAAATAAAAATAAAAATACTGAAGGCGGGAGACAGGAGAGAGACAAGCAGACAAGGCAACGACGATCATCGCATGGCAATTAGGCATTGGCTGCATTTGATGCATCATTAATTGAATTAAATTTGCATTTAAATGCGCCGAGAAGCATGGCCCGAGGCAGGGAACTCGCCTCGCATTTCCCAGCCAACTCGTCTGCCCTGGACAATGGACCTGCTGCTGATGATGAAGTCATATATAGGTAGGCCAGGACCAGGTCCAGTGCTCTACGCAGCAGAAATGCCAATTTAAAATGGTTAAAATAAGTTGGTTTCGTTCGTACAGAGGATTTCAAATAAATATATCAAGCTTCAATAAATGTAATTATATTTTATTTAAACACATGTATATCAGTTGCGAACTCCCTTCAAAATTATTGAAAAACATAGAAAACTGTTGGAAAAATATGCATGGGGCATACAAATAAATTTAGAGCTAGTCTTCATCATCGTCACTCGAATCGTCAATTATCCAGCCCACATCCGGCTGATTTTCGATCAAGGTTTCATAGTAGGACTTTACCATTGTAAGGCAATAGGCGTCGATGGCTGGAAAATGGCCCAATTTTAATTGTATTGATCTCTCAGAACTAACTTAGTATAGCTTACCAATTTGGACGATGCCAACCAGCCCGGAGATGAATGTGATCAAGAACACCGTAAGGCTCACCTTCAACCATGCGCCAACGAGCCGGTGATTGTCCTAAAGCGGGACGATCCTCGTTAGGCTGAGAGCCCGAAGCGACTTGGGAAAGACTTACGGTGTAGGCGCCGTAGGCCAACATGAAGTGAACGATCGCCATTAGGTAGAAGACAATCGAGAATCCTGCCACACAGTATCTGACTGGCAATTGGCGGAAGAACTCGATCAGCCAGTCGGTATACTTGCCTTCGATCACCATCTGCCAGCCAATGGTGCCAATGATGAAGTCCGCGATGCCCCAGATTAGGCCCGTGGTCATGACGCCCCAGGCCAGGGGCATGCAGCACATAAAATTTTCCAGTTGCATTCTTTAAATTTTTTGGGAAATTCCAGGTCTGTCGATTCGATCTAGGATTCGTAACAACTTGAAAACAAATGACTGAGCTCTTGATTTATATATAATTTTTAGTTTTCCTATATTATTATATATATAATATATCCATATAAGCACCACTGCTCCACGCAGCAAAAATGCCAATTTAAAGTGGCTAAAATAAGTTGGTTTCGGTCGTACGATGACTTGGCCAACGCAAAATAGACTATCATCAATTTAAAATCAATATGTCACATAAATTGGAAGGGAAATCAACGCCAAAAGCCGCCAGCAACAGTATTGGCCAAGTTGAAAATGTGGTAAAAAGCAAAAGGAGAAGGAAGAGATGCGAAATAAATGCAAGTAAAGGCCAAGGAGGATTGCGTTGGTAGAGCAGGTAAGTTTCGGGGTACTCTTATAATGTAAAAATAATATTATTAATTATTAAGATGAATTAACAATGAGATAAGTGACGCCAGTGCCCGATTCCTGTCCAAAATCAAAATTCAGCTTGGTTAACAGATTCAGTTGAGAATTCTAGCAATCTCTAATATTATATCTAAAATATTCTAAAATGTTATAAAACCTTTCTATAAATAAAACACATATATATATTAATATTAACTAATTATTTTCCAAAGTTGCTGTCTAAAAATGATTCAAAAATATTCAATAAATATTAAAATCAAAATTAAGCTTGGTAACCAGATCCAGTTGAAAATTATAGTGCAAAGCAAGCTCTAATATCTTAAATATTCAAAAATTGTATAAAACCTTTCTATAAGTAAAAAGTATACATATTAATATAAACTAATAATTTTTCAAAGTTGCTGCCATAAAAATAAAATAAAAATATATCTCCGAGCTAAACATTGGAATAACCCTTTGTAAGAGTATAGACCAAACTGGACAGAGACTGGACTGTTGCAATACGATTACTTTGCTATAATTCGTCGCAGCTTCTGCTTTTTCGCAGCAGTTTCTGCAATTGTGGCTGCTGCTGCTGCTGCTGTTTTGGTGACATCGTCGCTGGGGTTTTATTGGCCACTTTTGGCCACATCAGCGACAACGATGAGACAGGCGAGCGAGCGCGCTGCTTCCTGTCTTAACATATACCCATAGTATCTGGCAAGGATGTCCTCCTCCGAAATTGTGGCTATATCTCCGTGTGTGTGTGTGTGTGTGTCGGACACAACTTGCCATTATTATGCGCATGTTGCATTGCATTGCATTGTTGTTGCCGGATTTGTCAGCGATCCTCAAAGTGATAAAAATTGCTCGTAAATCCTTAACGAGTGGAACTAACACGCGCTATACTGGCTCGAAGGCTCCCGCTCCCACAGAGCCACTCCAGCTCCAACTCAAACTCCTACTCCACAAATACTCCACACCACATTTGTCTTTTTAGCGAACTCCTAAAACAACATGCCAAATGGAACACAATGGCCGATCCTCATCCGCAGACCGCAGAAATGGACGCGCTCATCTCTTGATCTGCATTGTTAGCGGGCAGCAAAAGGAGCAGCAGACACAGCAGACGTCACACGGCGAAAAATAAAATAAAATAGATTTCTTTTGAAAGATTCTATAAATTTTTAAATTAAAAAAAGAATGTTTATAATAGAATTGCCTAGAACGAACACCCTTTTTGGTTAGGAAACCCTCAAAAACCCTACTAATATTTATTTATTGTAAACGAGTATAATTTTTGTAATATTATTATTACCAGTATTACCAGTATTATATACTTATTATTAATTATACGTTGCTGTATCTAGATTTTTTTTTTTAATATTAATATTATTTCTAAAATTATATATTGCATGTATATGGAACATAACTTGATTTTTTTGAGATCCCCAAAGAGAAACCTATTGATCCTATATCATTATTAAACCTTTGAAGTTTTTAGGAGTAGTAAGTATCCAATATTAATTTCTTTATAATTAAATATATTCTAACAATATGTCTTTAATTTTTTGTTACGTGCATCAACAGCTCTAGCTTTCCGTTTTCATTGTGAGTTTGTGGCTCTCTTTTTGCATTCAGCAGAATCCACAGCAATCCAAAGGCTTTTGGCCAGTTTATGCATCACCAAAACACCAAATTGACTCCATTAAATTCCAATTGTGCCAATGTTATTTCTAGTTTGGGGGAGAGGAGCTGGCCAAGCTGATGGGTTGCTGCTGCAACAATGTAAATACTCTCATTTAAAATATTTTCAAGATAAGTCTCCAAGAATGTCTTTCAAATGGTAAAGAAAAAACATTGTTAGACATTTCTCTTTCTGTATAAATTCCTATCAACCAACTTGTTATAGCCAACGGATAAGCCACAATTAAGCCTTAATGTCCGCCCCGATAAACGCTAATTTAACAGCCCCACACAAGAAGTAAAACCAAAGTTACAGGTTAACGTTAACAAATCAGATCGTGGCCATATGGTTAACCAATTAAAGATGCAAAAGACAACAGCCAGAAAACCCAACTGACGACAATAAAATCAACAAATTTTCGTATTTAACGATCGGCAAATTAACATACATTTACACACATGCCTGTGCCGAAGCGAGCGGAGAGCGAGGCAAACGGGTTTTTGGCCTTTTCGAGGCGGGCCACCGTCAGTCAGTGTTTGACCACCCAAATGGGTGAGGGGTGTGCTACCAGAGTTGTCGCTAACCTGAGCTGACAGAGCTGCTCAAGCAGTGCACTCAGGGTTCAGAGCTATTTGCTGCTTTATAAGATAGATTTTTCCAGATGAACAAGTAAAAAAAAAATTAGTAAAACTCAAAAACTGAGATTAAATTCAGTATAAGAAAATAACTAAACTAAAAAATATTTTTCCTAAGCCATTTTTACTGAGAATTAAAATACTTATCACTAAGGTTAAGAAGTGTTAAATTATTACTTATATAATATTATAAAATATTACATTTTAGTACAAAAGGCGCTGGTACTGAAAAGATAGCCTTAAAATAGCTAACCTCGCACCCCTGGGGGCGAAAGGGAGAAGGAAGTGCTCCACTGCGCTGCATAAGTAGGTGTTGACAGTTCGTTATAATAATAACTACTTTAAAATAAAGCCCCGGCCAAAGCCGATAATTAATTACGAACGATTAATGACAATGTTATCTAAGCGCATGACAAACGCCGCGGGGGGAACAGCAGCAAATGGAGATGGAATTGCCGGCGTTTCGCTCGAGTTCAGAGGAGTTCAAGCATAACGCCTCCATCACCGCCTTTTTCATTTTCATTTATTTGTTTTTTGTCGTTTGATTTGGGGGCGTGGCGAACGCCTGCTGTTTTCAGCTAACTGTTTTTGCTTAATTTGCGAATGATTCAATAAACAACTCCATCTTTGGTGGGAGAGTTTCTACAGTGGATATTGGTTAAAGCAACTGAATAAAAATATACATAAATTTAAGGGGGATTTCTAAGGGGAATACTAAGTTTTAATTGATTTTATAAATATAATTTAAAATTTAAATATAATTTAATAGCATTTTATTTCTAGGAATAATTGATTAATCTATTAATTATTTTAAAACTATTGGAAATGGTTAAAAAAAAAAACCATGCTGAATTTTGAAACTTCAAGCTAATATTTACAGGATATCTGAGGTCTCTATACCTTTTAGGCCTTATCTACTGTACTACTTTTTTTACCCCTCTTTTATTCCTTAAAACCCAATCGAAAGCGGCTTGCTTTGATCGAGTTTTTTGTGGTTTTTATGTAAAACACGCACAAAATCCTTTTAATAATGTCACTCACTTACCCCAAGAACATTTGTTTTTGTCTTTACATTTCCCCTGTGTGTTTGCTTTTGCCAAGTAGTTGTTTTTGTTTCTTCTGTTTCGACCGCACTTTCACTTTCCCGGATAATTAATGAGCGCCGCGACCCGGACTCCTAAGTAGGGTGCTCCGCGAGTCCCTCCTAATAGATAATTACGTTGTTTCATTAACAGCATTAGCTGCGACAATATTTCACCCGATTTACTAGGTTGCGGAGGGAGTCTTGGAGTGGCGGAATTGTCTCATCTCCACTCGCACTCTTGATTTATCGACATTGGGCGGATAGTTCGGATGCTCCTTTCCGTGGGTGGCAACTAGAGATGAACTATATACACGTTTTCACTTTAGTTTAGGCGGGTTTACTAAGGGAAATTAAGAATTACGCACCAATTACCAAACTTTGCACGATCGCGGCGAAAGCAGAGAACAGTGTGGACACACCTGTTGGGAGGATAATTTCCATTCCAGTCACTGGATGTGACCGAAAAAATACGAAGCGCCTGATTGAAACTTAATAAAAGTTTGTATTTTGCATAAATATAATAATAAAAAATGATCTAAGCACCAGTTTTCTTTTTAGTCGAGCAGAGACTTATTTTTGATAGAATCCGTGCACTTTGCACAATTAATTAAAAAACATATACATATGTTATTAATATATTGACAAAATTATTTTGGTTAGAAACAAATATTTAAATAAAAATGGTTATGTTAGAATCACAATAGCATATATTTTAAGTAAAAACTTCAACAAATAATTCGAAAAGGTTTAAAATGTGTACATGCCAAGTAACTATAAATTATTTTTCGGCTACAATATTTTTAAAATACTTTTTAAGAATTAAACTTACGCTGTATGTATAATTTTTAAAGAATTAAACTTACGTTGTATAATAATCGTTGTTATATAAGTTCTAAACTTGAACTAAAATCAGAAAAAGTTCACAAGTGTATGTAAGCACCAAAACATATTTTTAAAATAGGTAAAAAAATTACATTTGTTTTAAACATTTTTCGAAGAGTCAGTCACGCTGCCATCTCTAAGGCCCCGGATCGTAGCGTTATGGATTATTAATGCAATGGGTTGTGAACGGGCAGATGAAGCGGCATTGCTCACTCTCCGGCTCCCCTGAAGTGTTGTATATTTCCCCTCGATGCTATATTTTTTTTGAGGGTGTAGACCGGACTAATGCAATCTCAAGTATGTGCGACACGCTGGCTGGGGAGGCTGCGAAGGCTGCAACATGTGGCTGGATGAGGGATACTCCCGGATCGGGATATATATAAAAAGATGCACCGTACGTACCGCCCGTCGAATTTATGGGATGCGGCATGTTGCCATCGCACGCATTTTAAATACCTAATAAAAGTTACACTTGAAAATTAATGAGCAGCGCTTTTCAGCATTTATGGAACACGACAAAGTGACAACACTTGAATTAAGTTGTTTCAGGATCGCAGAACTGGCAACTGGCGGCTGGATACTGAGGCACTGGGGATCGCGGATCCCCCTGAACTCTCAAACTCCAACTCCATTTCAACTGTCAGAGATATACGCCGAGATTTCGTTTTAGTTGGCGCAATAAATTTTGTGGTTTAATGGGGACGGGCGTAGAGTGCGGCATGACTCTGAAGTTTCCGCTTTGATATTCGAGCGAGCGAGTGGAACGTCTATTAATGAAAACGTCGCGCTGCGCTCCTGCCATCATTGGGGCGGCGGCATTTTTTGGCCTATTTTATAGGGCACACTTCCTTTTTTAATGCAACCGAACGATGCAGAGCGGAGCGGAGCGAAGCGAACGTCTTTAGCTTGGCTTCAGGGCGCATAAACGAGGCTATTAAAGTGACAAAAATTGACACTAATCATGCTCGGTTGCCAAGGCAGAGAAAGGGGTGGCCGCCCATTTGTTTCGACGTGGGCCCTCCGGAGTCCCCCCAAAAAGAGTCCACATTTTGTTGGGCTGTCATGTCCCGCGGCGGTACGTAATTTATGTCTTAACACTTACAGATCGTTAGCCAAATGGAAGTGGAAGTGGCAACGGAAAGGGTTAGGTCAGGGGCAGGGAGATGTCTACGGAAATGGGTTAATAAATATGCAGCACATGAGAGTAATTAGAATTAATTAAACATAGCAAAGTTATGGGGATGTATTAAAAATAATTAAATTTAAATAATATAAAGTATACTCCTGCAAATTAAATATCTTAAATAATTATATATTTTTAAACAAACCTAACTAAGGAGTAAGCAAATATCATCCCTGAAACTTTTCTTGCATGAAGCTTCTACCATTTATTACATAGGGTGAGGGGTCCACAGATAGCCAAAAATGGGATTAAATCCAATGCAGGGGAGTAAGCAAATACCATTAAATTATTCCCTGACACGGACTATCAATCGCATATCGAATATCCCCCCATATCCCAGGCCCCAATAGCGACACCATCGCTAAACGCAGCAAAGTAAATTGTTCGATTAATTGGATTTTAACAGCGACAAGTAGCCGCCAGGCCAGACCAGGCCACTCCGGGAGGAGGACCAATGAACACCACAGCCAGACAAAGGCAATAAAAAAGAGTGTTGCTGGAGGAGGAGGCAAAAAAGAAACAAAACCTGCGATGCTGCAGCAGCAGCAACATTCCCAGGCAGAGGCAGACATGAACTCTCGAATAGAGATGAATTTACAGCTACAAATCGCTTGATCAGTCAACATTTTAGCAACGTCTAATTGTCAGTCAGTCAAACCAGACGGCAAAATGTTGAAAAGCAGCAAACAGCAGCAGCAGCCACTGCAGCAGCCGCAGCAACATCGGTTGTGGCTGCAAAAAGAGGCCCCAAAGTTGAATTTTTATTGTTGTCACAGCAATTTCAATTGGTTCGATGAGCATTCCAGCATTGCACGCCGGCCAACTAGCGGAGCGATCGAGGATAAAATAAAATAAAGTAAAAAGCAAAGCAAAAAAATACGATCACAAACTGGCTTAGACGAGAAGAGGAACGAGAGCTGGAGAGACACAGCTCCATCATCGATATTATGTCGCTGGCAGACGATTAATGATTGCCAAGGTGAAGATCTCATCGACAAGCGTTTGCCTCTCTCGGTCTTTAGTTTTCCATTGTACAGTGGAGTCTGACAAAAAATAATAAATATTTAAAATAAATAACTTTACCTTCCAGTATTTTAAAGTAAATAAATTGGTAATAGTACAAATATCAATAATATATAAAATACAAATACCTTCTAACAAATTTTATTTAAAAAATAATTCCCATCTGAAAATTTAACAAATTAAATTTGGACAGAACATTCAACATTATGAAATTAAACCAAATATTCTAGGCTTTAAGATAAACGAAAGGCCATCCTATTATTTTTAGAAAACATAAAATATTACCAGGACTTTAACATATTAACAATTGTCGAAAAAATTGTTAATATAATATATTTTGTATTATAAACTGCAAAAGTTCATATTTTCCCAATTCAAAATATGTTTCTGCATTTTTTTAGGCCAAATTATTTAAAATTAATTTTATTTTTTCTACGTAAAACTTTGTTTTTCCAAATCCTAAAATACCCAAAAATAATTTATAGGAAGCTCGACTGTATCTATTTGGTTTTTCTTCGGCAGCAGCAGGCATCAGCTCAATGTCAGTGCGTCAGTTCGTCAGTTGATCAGTCTGTCAGTGTCGCCGGGCCAAAGCGAGCAACGTCTCTCTCCCCAACACTTGGTATTTATGCCAATTAGTATGAAATTTCTTACGTGCCCGCAGACAGCCGCAGTCCAAGTCGCGATCCCAGATCCAGCATTCAACAGCCAACATCCACATCCACATCCACATCCAAGATCCAGCTCGAGCTCCAGCTCCAGCCGCGGAGCCTCCATCCTCATCACAAAGCATCGGTGCTTCCGCTTAAACTGGTCCAGTTTCATTTCTTCGATTTCACCCTAATGCCGAGGCCTCGGCTACTGTTTTATATCTGCCCGTATATAATGCCCTGGCCGATGTCGCTTATTGTCCCTCTCTCCGCGGGCTTAGCGCCATTTTTGTCGCGCTTTCCCAACTTTGGTTAATCTTGGGGCTTAAATCGGCTCGATCCGCGAATATTTTGTATTTCATTTGCTGCCTCGTTCCCCGTCCTTCTGCATGAAGTGTGTCCGCATTAAAAATTTGGTTTGAAAATGTCACTATCTCTGGCTTAACGGCCTTCTTAATGTTAGCAAATAATTGAATATTTTTACTTATGGAATGGTATCATCAATATCCGTTCATTTAAAGCTTTGAT
>VNJO01000223.1:0-25537 GCA_008042535.1 Drosophila tani
TTAAGGACGTACTGCTCGGCTTTCTGCGACTCATTGTGGCGACTACTAATTTTGGTTTACTTAAATTTGAAATTAAATTTGAGATAATAAGTAAATAATTGAAGTAATGTCAACAAAATAGTGCAGATTGCTGGGTTTATATAGGAAATTATTTGTTTTTGGGTGAAGTAAAGGAACTATAGAGTGGAGCATGATACATAATTGTAACATGGAGTGGAGTTTCCTTTTCTTTGATCTTCTAACCAAACTTAAAATAGGAATTATTCGGTATCCTTTCAATATTTATCATCATATTATACTTATTCGTATGTGAAAAAGCATGGATGGGCAGCAAATTTTAAGATCGTAGCCCCAAGAACCACCCTTACAACAAAGACATTAGACATTAGAATTCAAGATGAGTCAAGCCATACGATAATTTTGCATTGGAATTCTTCGTGCTAACTCTGGACTCTAGAGTCTAGAGCTGGCTCCAGGCTCTCTTCAAATTTTTTAAAAGCAAGAGACATCTGACAACTGAAAATGAATGAAAGTGCATTCTATTTTTAGATTTTTACGCTCTCAACTTTGTGCGAGCAAAGAAAGCGGCATATTCGTCGCCAGCTGAAAAATAGCTTGCATATTGCAAATTAAATATATGCCCGTTCGACATCTTAGTGGTTTTATTGGTCTTTGCCTAGAGTCATGAGCCTATTTTTAAATCCATAGCGTGAGGTTTTTATCATCAACGTTTTGTAGATTTATTTCTCCCCAAAAAACCTCTCAAAGCCTACGTTTTTGCCCTTCCTGGCACTGAAACAAATCCCCAACTAATTGATATTATGCTTTATTTTCCACTACATAATATAATAATTATAATATCAACTCGCTGTGTGTGGCTTACATCTTATAATTGATACAATTAAGTTAATCAAGGGAAAATAAAGGGGGTCAGAGGAATATATTGAGAGATTTGGCTCTTATTGTCCGCTTTATGGTTATTATTTTTTCGCATTTTCTGTGTTTTTGTAAATAAAAGAATCGTTTAAATACGTATTACACTTTGAGTTTTATTCGCACTTAATCATCGTCTTCATAATCATCGTCGAGGCAATCTGCCGAGCTTTCTGGACAAAATTCGCAAAAGAACAAATATGTAGCAAGAAGTAAAAATAATATTGTTTGTGTATAATTAGATATATATAAAATTCTCGCTATTGGATCTCGCTCTCGGTTACATAATAAGAGAACAGCACACTTTTCGCTTTACTCAAAATAAAATAAAATATTTAAACAATTTGCAAAAAATTGAATAACAATACCATAAACTCGATTGCTTGCTTTGAGTCTGGGTCGTGGACAGGGGGAAGGGTCTTAAGTAGGTCCACGGACCACATTTACTGAGCTGCAGCCAGCTCCTTCATGCGGTTGAGGGCGCTGCCAGCCTTGAACCAGCCAATCTGCAGGTCGTTCAGGGTGTGGTTGAGCTTGATCTTCTCGACCTTGTCGCCGTTCTTCACCTCGCACTCGACGGGCTTGCCGGGCGCCAAACTCTTCAGGTTGAGCAGGGAGATCTTGCTAGTCGGTTGGATCTATTTTCGTATAAAATTCCAGACTTAGTTTTGTCTCTTTAAAAGTTCTTTTAGTAAACTCACCTTGTCGTAGTCAGCGGGATTGGCAAAGGTCAGGGGCAGCATGCCCTGCTTCTTCAGGTTGGTCTCGTGGATACGGGCAAAGGACTTGACAATGATGGCGCGTCCACCGAGGTGACGGGGCTCCAAAGCGGCATGCTCGCGGGACGAGCCCTCGCCGTAGTTGTCGTCGCCGACGGCCACCCACTTGATGCCGTTGGCCTTGTAGTCGCGGGCCACGTCGGGCACTCCACCCCAGGAGCCATCGCGCTGGTTCTTGATGTTGTTCATCTCATTATTCTCGTAGTTGGTGGCGCCAATGAACATGTTGTTGGAGATGTTGTCCAGATGGCCACGATACTTCAGCCAGGGTCCGGCGGCCGAGATGTGATCGGTGGTGCACTTGCCCTTGACCTTGATCAGCACAGTCAGATCGGTCAGATCCTGGCCGTTCCACTTGTCGAAGGGCTCCAGCAGCTGCAGGCGGGTGGACTTGGGATCCACAGCCACCTTGACGTTGTCGCCAGTCTGTAAAAGCAGGCATAATTTAAGAAGGATGTATCAGGATGTTTTTATTATATGTCTCTTCTTTTATTGTGTCTTTAGTTTAGTTTAATGTAGTTTAACTTAGTTTTGATATAGTTTAGATTTAGTTTATAACTTATTCTTGTTCTTTCTGGTTCTTTTTCTAATCTTGTTCCCCGTTTTAGGCAAGAGAGGCGCTCTCTTGAGAGAGTAACATCTCTCGATCGAGTTCTATCGATATTATCGATTTTTTGAACTTTTTTGAATACCATCGATTGTTTTTCGCACTATCGATATTTTGATTAGACCGATTAGACTCCATTTTAAGCCTTTGAAATGATCATGACAATACTCTCGAATATAGGAAGGGAAATATAAGGTTAGATCATGAATGGAAATTATTTCCTTAAAGCTGGAATCGATTTAAGTAAGAAAATGACATCACTCAAGGCTTCAACTGCCGATAATATAATATTTATAAGCAGAAATTGTATGGCTTAGGAAACAGCGATAGTATCGAGTATAGATAGTATCGATATTTCTCAAGTAAAATATCGAAAAAATCGAAAAACATCGATTTTTTGTCAGCTCTAAGCTTAACTCATCGAATAGTGTGACCAGATCATACTTATATTAATTGGCCTGCTACAGCAGTTAAGCAGAGGGAAATTTAAATATAATTTTTATAAGCAGAAATTGTATGGCTTAGGAAACATCGATATTATCGAGTATAGATAGTATCCATGTTTCACTAGTAAAATATCGAGAAAATCGATAGTGCAAAACATCGATTTTCTGCCTCCTCTAAGCTTAACTCATCGAATAGTGTGACCAGATCATACTTATATTAATTGGCCTGCTGCAGCAGTTAAGCAAAAGGAAATCCTTGAGGTTAACTCACCGATGGAGGGGCGGCATAGGTGTCCTGGCCGGGATCGAAGCCCTTGGAGGGCAGCTCATCACCGAAGGGTGCCTTCAGCTTGAACTTCTTGCCATCGGAGCCGGTGAGCTCGTCGGTCAAAGGATTGAAGTCCAGGCGACCGGCGATGGACAGGGCGGTCACAAGCTCGGGGCTGGTGACGAAGCAATGGGTGGCCGGGTTGGCGTCGTTCCTGCCGGTGAAGTTGCGGTTGTACGAGGTGACAATGGTGTTCTTGTCGCCCTTCTTCACATCCTGCCGATCCCACTGGCCGATGCAGGGGCCGCAGGCGTTGGCCAGCACGGTGCCGCCGAACTTGTCAAACACCTCCGAGATGCCGTCGCGCTCGATGGTGGCACGGATCTGCTCCGATCCGGGGGTCACGTTGAAGGGGATCTTCGACTTGAGGCCGTGGCTCATGGCATCCTTGGCGATGCTGGCACAGCGACCCATGTCCTCGTACGAGGAGTTCGTGCAGGAGCCAATCAGACCCACGCGAATGTCCAAGGGATAACCGTTCTTCTTGGAGTTGTCGCCCAGCTTGCTGATGGGATGGGCCAGATCGGGGGTGAAGGGTCCGTTGACATGGGGCTCCAGCGTGTCCAGGTTGATCTCGATCAGTTCGTCGTACTCGCAGTTCTTGTCGGCGGACAGGATCTTGCTCTGGTACTTCTGGGCCTCGGAGGCGATGCCGGCGCGTCCGGTGGACTTGAGGTAGTCGGCCATGCGCTGGTTGAAGGGGAACAGCGAGGTGGTGGCACCGATCTCGGCACCCATGTTGCAGATGGTGGCCATGCCCGTGCACGAGATGGAGTCGACGCCCTTGCCGTGGTACTCAATGATGGCGCCGGTGCCGCCCTTGACGGTGAGGATATCGGCCACCTTCAGGATGACGTCCTTGGGCGAGGTCCAGCCGGTGATCTTGCCGGTGAGATTGACACCAATCACCTTGGGGCACTTCAGCTCCCAGGGGATGCTGGCCATGACGTCGACGGCGTCGGCGCCACCCACACCGATGCACAGGCCACCCAATCCGCCGCCGTTGGGCGTGTGGGAATCAGTGCCGATCATCAGCAGGCCGGGGAAGGCGTAGTTCTCCAGAATGATCTGATGGATGATGCCGCTGCCGGGCTTCCAGAAGCCCAAGCCGTACTTGGCGCAGGTGCTGGCCAGGAAATCGTACACCTCCTTGTTCAGGTCCTTGGCGCGAGCCAAATCCTTGGCTCCACCCACCTGGGCCTCGATCAAGTGGTCGCAGTGCACCGTCGAGGGCACAGCCACCTTCTTCAGGCCAGAGGAGATGAACTGCAGCAGCGCCATCTGGGCGGTGGCATCCTGCATGGCCACGCGATCGGGACGCAGACGCAGATAGGATGTGCCACGCACAATGTCCTGGTTGGCCGGATCGTCCAGATGCGAGTACAGCACCTTCTCGGAGAGCGTCAGCGGGCGATTGAGGCGACCGCGCACCACCTCCAGGCGCTTGTTCAGCTTCTCGTACGGCAGGAAGACGTCCGAGTCGAACTTGGACAGGGCCACCTTGGAGGCGGTGTAGCAGGAGGCGTGGAACTGGCGAACCACTGGGCCATCGGCCACCACATGCTTGCCCAATCGGCACACCTGAAAGGAAAGGTAGGAATATATTGCACCATTAAACTCACTTTATCTTATCTAAGATCATAAAAACATTTCACAAGAATGTTAACATTTCATAAGAATGTTAACATTATTACGAAATGTTAACATTTCATAAGAATGTTAACATTATTACGAAATGTTTTTATTATTTTTTTTTTAATGCAAATATTAATTATATAATCCGATTGTTCTAGAGAATATTACGAAATTATTAATATAAATTAAAGTTTTTAAAGGGAGATCTTCTTTTATAATCTGAATATCAAGCAAGATCTTTCATTTCAAACTGTTCCCGAAATAAAACATATACTGAACACTCCCAATATATCAAATAACGTTTTATTAACAAATGAATCTCTTTTAAAAAAAGTTCCCTAACGAACTTCTTTATTTTCTCCCCTCTTATTGCCAGAATAAACAAATCAAGATCAAGCAATTAGCACTCTGTCAGAAATCATAATTTAGCCGTCATGAAAAGTACAGTGTACACTCCCTACTTTTGCCAACCATTTTTATCAGTACGGAGCAGACTTTTTGGGGACACAACGTACTCCTGCTGATTTGATTGATTCGATTGTTTGGCAGCCGTAATAAACACTTGATTATCATGTCACGGGCCCTCTCAACTTTAATTAGATTGGAGCAGCTTTATCAGGAAATGTACGAAATCTCAATTAGCAGTGATGTTTAGAAGATGATGACGTTTTGGGGCACAAATAAAGCAGAGATTAAAGGTCGGACTGATACCGAAAATATATTTTGGTGAACTATGAATAATTATTCATAGGAGTGTATAAAAATAAATACATTCGATTATGGTGCTTGGTTTTTTTTTCCTAATAATAACCTGAATGCCTTACACTTTTATCTCGGTTCTGTTAGGTTTTCCATTTTTAAAGATATTCTGAGATCAACAAAATTGTTGACAACGCCTTGGGCACTTGGTAAGCGAGTGTTATTTTGGGAGTCATAAATTGTAGCTACTTCATTTAAAGTACCTCTCTGGGAGGTGTCTCTCATTATCAGTTTGCTTTCTCTTGAAATTTCTAGAAATATAGGGATTATTCATAGAAATTTGTGGGGTTCGAGGTTTCGTTATTATTATTATTATTAAATTTGTTAAGATTTCATTGGGAATTCTTAGTAAAAGTCAAAAAAGTCGATAATTTCACTGACAACATAACACATTATTTTTAAATTAACTAATTCAAGATTCTTCCTAAGAATTAATGATTTTATAGCCATTAGCTGGAGCTGGGAAACATTTAAAAAAACATTTTTGGAGTTTAAATTGATTTATAAAGCCATATCTTCATATTATTTCATTTGTTTAGGGATATCTTATAATATTAAATTGTGTGGTTGAAAAATACTTGAAAACTTTAAGAATAAAACAAATATTTTAGCTTAGCTTGCAAAATTAATTTATACTTTTTGAAGAAATGAAATGTTATAGCTGAAATTAATTCAATTTCTTTTAGCAATAGAATTTTCCGGAAAAAAAATATTTATTTTTATTATTTTTTTATTTTTTTCCGGCAAAAATAATTTATACTCTTGAAGAAACTCAACTTTCCTGTTACATTTAATTTATTTTCTTTTAAAAATTGAGGTTTTTCAGAAATTAATTAATTTAAATTAATTAATTTCTGAAAAACCTCATTTAAATTAATTAATTTCTGAAAAACCTCAGAAATTAAATTAATTTCTGAAAGAAATAAAACTTTCCGAAAGAAATTCTAGAAAAAAAACAACAAATAGACAATAATTAGAGAGCCGTACGATAATATTTATAGAAGAAAACAGCTGTGAAAAGCTCAATGCAAAGATAGTGCTCGTTTAAAGACCCATTAAATTGCAACAAATTACAAATTTGTTTATAACTGCAGCCGCAGCAATGCATTGGAATTAACCAGAGCCACGTGACGCAGACAAACAAAAGGGAACAGTTGCGAGGGCGATGGCAGGGCAGCTCAATTACGTCAAATAGGTCATTAACTTGTTGGCAACTTGGCGAATACAGTACAGTGAAGCCTTCTGGCCATGGAAAAAAAACCCGCTAGACTCGCTCCTCTCCAGCCCCGACGCAGTGCGCGTGATGTCCGAGTTGGAAAACGACATTAATTTAAGCTATATTTAGTACGGAACACTATCGG
This sequence comes from Drosophila tani, assembly GCA_008042535.1. Taxonomy (NCBI): domain Eukaryota; kingdom Metazoa; phylum Arthropoda; class Insecta; order Diptera; family Drosophilidae; genus Drosophila; species Drosophila tani. Next base: position 6,849 of record VNJO01000223.1, read on the forward strand.
AGTGTAAGTAGACCTGTCACAGATAAGGCGGAGCTGCTGCTGCCCCCCGAAGATATATGCTAGGGACTCCTGGTTAAATAACTGCTTATGTAAATGGCTGCGCCGCCAGTGCATCCGGACCGCGGCGAATCGCTGCTAATTGCTGGATGCTCCCGTTTTCCCCGGTGCTGGTGCTCCATATTTCTGCCCTGGATGCAGGGGTAGCTGTAGCCTGAGACCGGACCGAGTATCACAATCACAACGTATGTACGTACACTCGATTACCTAACAACTTTTGATTTCGTTTTTAGGTTAGAAAAGCGTTGTGCGCAAAAAATTCGCGATTCTTCGATGTCCCACGTCCTTTGCTAATTGGTTAAAATCTGCACATGGATTGCCATCAATTTTTCGCGTATTTTTTGCGCAGTGTTCCAGTCTTTATCAGGGGGCACAGCACAGCTTTGATTTCTGGTGTTTATATATAGAGTTTTTTGCGTGGATTTTCGGACGACCGGAGGAGGCGGCTGGGCTCCAGAACGGAACGTACCTGTGCCTGGGCGCTCATCAATCTCGCAGCCATTGTTCGCGTCCTATTTAGGCGATACTCAAATACGTGTGACACTCGTTGGAATTGATATTTTAGCGCAACACTTAAGCCGTCATCAAAATTTTCAGCCCTCTCAGCCGGAAGATTTTAACACAGACTGAATTCGTTCGCACGGCGGCCTCTGCGTCGAGCCAGTGTGCGAGGGTGTCGCGAATGGGGCGGTAGTGCTGCCGGTGCTGGCTACTTTCCCGCCAGATCTTTAGCATTAACTTGTATAACTAAGAATTAGATACAAGGCCTATTATTATTAACCCCAATCAGTATTTAGTAAATAAATATTATTTACCACAAAATATACTTGATTTAAAAAGAGATTTGTATGTTTAAATGTTATGAAATTTGGAATAGATTCTTATTAATCTTATGGCTTTACTAAAGCTAGCAAGAAAATATAGCTGGGCTATTGCCCCTTAATATATGCTATAGATTCTATAGATATTAAGCTAATAGCTTAAGAATCCCTGAAACTCCTTACAAGACATGTAACTTCTGAAAACTTTCCCAATCCCTAACCGCTTTATTATAAAAATCCTTAAAACTATTTCTAAATTCCCAAAATGTATGAAATAAAAACGTAATAACCAACATCAAATATACAAATCTTCCCTTAAATGATTAGTTATATCGTAATACCTATTACAAAACCTCTTCCAAATATTTTCCAACTAATTTAAAGCCAGCCATCCCCCTTAAGACTTAAACCGATTTCCAACACTGACCCCCGTTTGTTTGCGTGGGCGGGCGACAATTCCCAACAACTGTGCGAATAATAAATAAGTCCGGATGGGAAAATGTTTGGCAAAGCGCAGTCGGCGTTAGTCCTGACCCCTTCACGATGTCCGAGCATCGAGGCGTGCACGAGATACCCGGGGAGTACCAGCCTGTGCCCAACCAACAGGAAGGAGAGGCTACTGTAGCCTCCACCACCTCATGCTGCCGGCGTCCCAATTGCAACTATCAGATGCGAGATGGGCAGAAGGTGTGCTGCTGCTGCGGCCACGGCTACATCATACCCGTGTTCATACTGTTCGTCCTGGTGCTGATTGTCCTGCTGTTGCCGTGGGAGACCTTCCACCGAAACGAGAGCGCAAACAGCCCCGTGCCCGTGGACACTCCGTTGCCATGCCAACTCGAGCTGGTGGAGAGCCTGCCCATCGGCCTGAACTACAGCAACTATGACGGTAGCCACCCCCGTTTGAGGACCACCTTCGAGGCTTGGCAGCTGCTGCTGGGCAGGGCAAGGACCTCGCTGGACATAGCCGCACCCCACTGGACTCTGCGGGGTGTGGACGTCAACGATAGCAGCACTGAGCCCGGCGACCACCTCTTTCAGCGCTTGCTGGCCAACGGGGATGTGGGCAGGCCCAAGCTGCGACTGCGAATCGTGCTAAACCGCAGCCAGGACAGTCTGTGGCACGCCGATGCCCGAATCCTTTCCAACTACGGAGCAGCGGAGGTCGTGGGCGTAAACTTCCTGCACTCGAAACTATGGCTGGTGGACGGCGAGCACTTCTACCTCGGCAGCGCCGACATGGACTGGCGATCGCTCACCCAGCGCAAGGAGCTTGGCGTTCTGGCCAGGAATTGTCCGCATCTGGCGCAGGATCTGGCCAAGATCTTCAAGGCCTATTGGTACCTGGGTAGCAATGAGGTGCCAGAGTACTGGCCCTGGATGTACCACACCCACATCAATCAGCGACGACCGCTGCTGCTGAACATCAACAAGAACCACACCATGCGTGCCTACTTGGCCACCTCGCCACCCGGTCTCTCGCCCACTGGCAGGGCCCTCGAGCTGGACACCATTCTGGGAGCCATCGATAGGGCCACCGAATTCGTATCTATCTCCTTGATGGATTACTCGCCGCTTTTAAGGCGCGGCCAGAAGGTGGAGTATTGGTCCTACATCGACAATGCCCTGCGGAGAGCTGCCCTGGAGAGGGGTGTGGCCATCAAGCTGCTCATTTCCTGGTGGAAGTACTCGGATCCAAGCGAGGATCACTTCCTGAGATCACTGCAAGCGCTTAACAAGATGCGGGAGGAGGTGGACATACAAGTGGTAACAGCAACCGAGTTAACTCCAACGAATTGAACTAATTATAGACTATATCTTAGCGCCGCTTCGTGGTGCCCACCACCGATGGGCTGGAGAAGATCTCCAGCGGCAGGGTCAGCTGCAATTCCTACCTGGTCACCGATGATATCGCCTATATAGGTGCCGCCAGCTGGTCGGGCGAGCATTTTATTTACTCAGCGGGAGTGGGGCTTCTGCTGCAGGACGTGGACTCCAATAACAGCAGCCTGCGCACGGATTTGCTGGCCATTTTCCAGAGGGATTGGTTCAGCCCCTACGCGTTGCCACTGAAACCGAACTTGAGGATTTGAATTTAGCTGTCAAGTCCGCCGGCACTTTGCAACACTGCCCAAGCAGCCATCAGCTGCTCATGTCATAACAAACGTCAGACCTAACCTCAATCATTTCGCAGCTAAAATAAGTTCAAATTTTGCTACTCTCGAATAAAAAATCAATTAAAATAAAGCATGGCCAACAAGCCGACGCGCGATGTGCTCGGCATTATCTTCCAGAACTTTTGGAAGTCCCTGAAGCCCCGTCAGTTCCGCGGCGACTACATTGGCGAGGACTACTTCGGCAACAAATACTTTGAGATTCCGGCAAATCCTGCAATCGGCAAGCGCAAGCCTTCGAGATGGTTCGAGCCGGCGGACAAGGAGGCCTTCGACCAAGAGCTGACCGCTGAGTGGGAGGCATGGCTGCGGGGTCGCCGCGAGCAGCCGCCAACGCGGGAGGAGCTGGTGAAGAACCTCCAGATCATGGACATGAAGAAGCGCAACGCCGCTGAGCTGGAGGCCACGTACGCCAAGGACAAGGACGACAAGGCGCTGCCCAAGCAGGTGGAGGGGCCCACCATTGGCACTTTCCCCAAATACAAGGAGTACGAGTTTATTCCCGGCAAGGAGCCGCCAGAGAAGTGAATGAAATGAAGGGGGCTTGGTATTTTTAAAGAGTTTAATGTGTAAATATAGTTAAATGATCTTAAATGTTCTACCAATCGTTCAAGTCCAAGTCCTTTACTATATCCACGGCCCCGCCGGCCTCGTCGTAGTCATCCGCGTCCTTAGCTGGCTGCGGTTTCAGCTTCTCGGGCTGCTCCTTCTTGGTCTTCTTCGATTTCGGCTGCTCTACCTCTACCTCCAGCTCCTCCTCCTCCTCCTCATCTTCGTCATCTGAGCCCATGGGCAGGCCATCATCGCCCTCATCCTCCGAGTCCGAGGGGAACAGCTCCAGCTCGCCCTTCTCATTGCGCACCGGCACTCCCGTTTTGGCGGGCAGCTTCTTCAGCTTGGGCACATCGTAGTCCGCATTGATCTCATCCACCTGCGCCGCTTGCCTGCGCTTCTTGGTCTCGTGCGTTTTCAGCCAGCTGCCGTAGTAGATGTCCAGCGGCGTGCGCTTCAGCCGGAGCTGCTGCTCCCAGGCAGCCACCGCCTTGGCGTCCTTGATGTCGAAGTTAACGCTGCTCTTGCCGCGCTGTTGCTCAATGAAGCGGCCGCTCTCCTGGACCTTCTCCAGCAGCTGCTTCAGCTTGCGGGAATAGTTCGCGTTGCGGCAATCCTTCAGGTACGCCTTAATGGCCATCACAGTGGGCACCACCAGGTCGCTGAAGGCCAGCGAGGTGGACTCGTGAGCGAGGTATTCCAGCAGCAGGCCGCACACCTGTTCGATCACCTCATCCCGGAAGCCGTTCTCCGCCAGCTGAGCCTTGTTCAGTCGGAGGACACAGGTGAACTGCAGCGGTTTCATGGACACAGCCGTGTGCTTGCGATTGAAGGTGTTGCTCTTCAGGACCTCCACGATCAGCGGCAGCACTGGCACATACGTGTTCGTCTCCTTGGACAGGGAAATGAGCGTCTGCAGGCAATGGAAGCGCAGCGGGAAGTACTGAGCGGTGGGTATCAGACGGATCACGCCGGTGGCAATGGTAACCAGGGGATAGACCAGAGGCTGCAGCTGCGCATTGTTGGCACTCGCCCCGAGAAGATCCGCCCACAGGCGCAGCGAGTTGATGAACTGCCAGTTGTACACAGCCTGGAAGCTGTCCTTCTTCTTGAGGATCACGGCATTTCGCAAATGGATGGCCAACTGTCGGATGTACAGAAAGGCGTGCTGGTAGCTGACGTTCAGGTCCAGGGCGAACATCTCCACCAGCGAGCGGCGCATGAAGTTAATGCCCGGCAGCGTGTTTGGCGACACGAACTTTGAGTTCCTTACGTAGGCCAAGTACATGGCCTTCAACACATGGTTCAACATGGTGGCCTGCTGCTTCCTTGTTATCTTCAGAATGCAAAGGAAGGCCAGCACTCGCACGGTTTCATCGCCCGTTGCCCAGAGCACGATCAGACGCTTCAGGATGGTCTTGCCCAGCGCCGTAAAGGGCACCACCATGCCGGCCATTTGATGCAAGTGCTTGAGCAGCACGCCCAGGATGTTGGCACTCGACACCTGCTCCACCAGGCGGATCAGATCCGTGAGATAGTAGCGCAGACAGCCGCGCACCTTGACCCACTTCTTGTGCTTGTGCAGTGGGAGGCTGCTGTTGGGCTTAACGCCCAGCAATCGGATGATTGCGGGCTGCAGATGAAGCACACACAGCTGGATAACTCCATTGAAGGCGGCGGCGCCTACGACTTTGAAGGCGGCCGCGTTGGGTGCGTTCTCTCCACCATCGGCACCGTCTGCCGATATACTGGCCAGGGCCGAGTTGAATGCCTGGATCACCTTGCGCACAATGTCGATGGAGACGTTGGCTTGGCCCAACTGCTGTTCCCACTGGCGCAGCAGGTTGATGGTGACCTTTTGGGTGCCACCTGCAGCGGCCTCCTCCTCCTCCTCGTCCTCGAAGTCACTCTCATCACTAGCCACCGCCAAATCGTCGCTGGGCTTGTGGTACTTCTCCTCGTTCTCCTCGTCATCTTCGCTCTCTTCAGCAGCCGCCGATTTGCTCTTCTCTTCTTCCTCCTCTTCGTCCTCGTCCTCACTGTCGGACAGATTAAAGTCCAGCAGCTTCTTGTCGTTCTTCTTGAGGAAATCGTAGAACTCCGGATCAATGTCCTTCAGTCCCTCCAAGTCCTCCTTGTGGCTTTTCTTTGCTCCCTTCTTCGCCGGTTTGCCATTCTTAACAGGTGCTGTTGCTTTCTGCTTGGATTTCTTGGCTATCTCCTTTGTTTCCGGGGCTTTCCTGGCCTTCTTGGCCACCGTCTTCTTAATGGCATCCTTTGCCGGCTTCTTTTTGTTGATTCCCAGCTTGGGTTTGCCCAGAGTTTTCACTTTTTTCATCTTCATTTTTGAACACGCGAAACTCAAAAACAAAAAACGCACGTGTGCGATAGTGTGCCCGCGCCGATTACTGAAAAAAAAGTGTAAACACGGGCGGTTTTTCGCCTACATGGCAGCTGGTCACACCGAAATAGATCATAAAGGTGGCGTTGCCAGACATTGCGGGGCAATTAACTCTTTTCCACAATTTTCCATTTTCTCACCTGCTGCTAAAAACCCTCCACATGTGGCGGGTTGTGGGGAAAAACGATTTTCCACGAGAAAACACCGGGAAACCCTCACACACGGCGTTGCCAGACTTTAAAAGATAATTAGAAAAGGTGTCATCCCTGCGCAAGCTGGCATCTCCGTCGCTTGTTGTTGTTCTTGCGAATCGCAGGCGAAATTTTTTATTTGTTGCAATTGCCATTTTCACTTGCAGTTCGTATCGCGCGGCCAAGGGGCGGTGGAAAATGGCACGCAAGGACCACAACCGCCACATGTACAACGCCATACCCGGCGGCATGGAGTCGGACGAGGAGGAGCTTGAGGAGCTGATGCAGCAGCTGAAGATCAAGCGCTTGGCGGATATCACAACAGGTGCCGGGATCAATGGTCGCAACTTCGACGCAACCCTGGACGCCGAGGCGGAGGAGTTCTTCAAAGTTTTCCGCGAGAAGTGGAACATGTACAGCAAGAACAAGTCGCCGCACTTGCGCCAGGAGTTTGGCAAGGCGCTGATGGGCCACCAGGAGCCGACACTGCTGCTAGCTCTGAAGATATTCGCCAACTGTCCCGACAGCAGCAACGTGAAGCCCAAGAGCTTGTCACACTTTGTGCTGGACACGGTGTGCAAGCTGCACGACGAGTACCCAGAGCACCTGGGCGAGGAGGGCTGTGATCCGAACACCAGCATGATTGCCTTTAACTTTGTGAAAATGTCGGGCCTACTGAGCCTCAACAATGCTGTGATTCATGCCTACAGCCTGCGCCAGATCCGTGAGATGTTGCTGCCCAAGCTGCGCGAGCTGCTGGAGGCGGGCCAGGTCAAGGAGGTCACCCAGTGGAGCATCAGCCTGCAGCTGACACACGAATTCGACATGATGGAGCTGGCCTTTCCGCTGATCGCGATCGAGAAGCTGCCGCTGGCCGAGGAGTACCTGGACCATGCCACCGAGCAGCGGCTGCCGTTCGTCACGTTTCTCGACTCGCTGCTCCACAAGGAGAAGCCGGTCATTCAGCTCTGCGAGCATCTGCTGGGGTGTGTAAAGATCTTTCTATCTTCTCCCTGTCTGCCATTTTCCTAGTGAAACCCAATTTCCTTTGCAGACGCTACCAGAATCTGAAGATCTCGCACAACGTGCTCAGTTATCGGCCCATTTCCAAGATTGTGGCGCGGCTGGCCAAGAAGTACGGCTTCGATGACGCCGTGACGCCCAACTACAAGTTCACCAAGACGTGCAGCTATCTCCACTACCTCTACCGCGAGTACGAGAAGGCGCGCATCAACCTGGCCAGCTTCCGGGAGCTGGTCAGCGTCCATGCCTACGACCATGCCCTGCGCAAGGACTTTGTCAACTACCTGGCCGCGGCGCAGGCCCATTCGGAAGCCATCTACTGGTACAAGGAGTTCAAGCTAAACCCGAACGATTGCCCGCTGGAGATCAAGTCGCAGGTGTCGCGTAATGGCTCTGCGGACTCGGGCTCAAATCGGGAATCTGATGGCGGCGGCGAAGCCAGCTGCGCGGCCAGTGGCTGTGATATGTACCTGACCATGGACCTGCCGGACGAGTGCCTGATAATTGTGGACACTTCGGCGCAATTCGACCGCATGCTGTACCACCTGCAGAGCGAGCACACCATCTACCTGGACTCGGAGTGGATGCAGAACGTGTGCGGGGACAGCCAGCTGTGCGTGCTGCAGATAGCCACCGGCCACAATGTCTACCTGATCGACTGCCTGGCCCGGGAGAGCCTCCGTTCGGAGCACTGGCGCGCTCTGGGCTCTAATATCTTTAACAACGTCAACATCCTGAAGGTGGGCTTCTCCATGGTCAGCGATCTCAGCGTCCTGCAGCGCTCCCTGCCGCTGCAGCTGCGCCTGCAAATGCCACACCATTACCTGGACCTGCGCAATCTCTGGCTGGAGCTGAAGAAGCAACGCTACGGTGTGGAGCTGCCCTACGGCAATGTGAACAGGGCTGGCGATGCCCTGACCGATCTCTCACTGATGTGCCTTGGGAAGAAGCTTAATAAGTCGAATCAGTGCTCTAATTGGGCTAATAGGCCGCTGCGGCGCGAGCAGATTCTGTATGCAGGTGAGTTGGGAGTTATGGGTATCCTATGCATAGAGCTGTAAAACCATCGATAGTGCCCTTACTCGATATTTTCGATAGTGATAGTCGAAACCATCGATAATATCGATACTATCGACAAAATAAAATGGGTTTAAAAAATTTACTTTGCTTAAACAAACCAAATTAAATGGCATATTTTATATAACATTTTATGTAATAAAAAAATGAAAGAAATTTTATCACAATTACTGTCTATATAGATTTTCTATAAAGATAGTTTTTGATATTAATGATTGAAAATTAAAGAAAAATGTTTTGGTCCGTTCTAAAGAATATACAAATTTAAGATTATATTTATTGGCAAAAACTTGTAAATTTTATACGAATTCACTGATTAACTGCTAACGCGATGTATCGATGGTGAAAAAGAACAATCGATAGTGACGCGGAGCACAACACCATCGATAATATCGATAGTATCGTCGATAGTTTTACAGCTCTACCTATGCAGGTACTAAAGGGTTAATCCTCTCCAGCCATTGATGCCCGCTGCCTGCTGCTCATCTACAACACTTTGCTAGCTCGCGTTTCCTTCATTAACGCGGCCATTGAGAAGAGCATTGCGAGCAACAACTTTCTGAGGCGCGGCGCCAACAACGTCAAGTGATGCAGGAGCTGCCCCCGGCTCCGGCTCCGGATACATGGATCTTGATTCTCACTGAGCGGATGACTCGACGACAAAGGCGCGCCGTTCGCCCAACCTAATCTTAGTGCAAACATTACATTTGAAAACGAGTATTTAGCGTAGCTAGCGAGGCAGCTTAATCGGAGGCACTTTGTACAAAGAAATGTGTTACAAATCAAAAGCAACCGACGATGAATTATGAATTTTATACTTATTTACTTTATTTTTTTATGATTTCCTTCTTTTTTTTGCTCACTGTACATACTATATACACTTGCATTATTCCAATTATCACGTATTATTTTCGTATTTTCGTATTTTCTGTTATGTGGTCGTGCAACGAACCCCACACCTTATTTACTCACACGCATAATCAAAACTGAATAAAAGAAAGCAATGAATAAGATTGAAGAAATTGTGAGAGTTCGATTAAAAAAATACTTTGAATTAAAAGTTTTGTAGAACTAACAAATAAAAACATGTGTGGGGGATGTGTGTGGTGCTCATTTCAGCGGGTGGGCGTACCCGCTGTTCCAGTCCCGCTCGAAGACGTCGCGCAGGTCGCTCCTCAGCGTCTTGGTGTGCTCCGTCTCGTGGGTCTCGCTCAGCACCAGGCCAATGCCGGCGGTGTCTGTGAAGTAGTCGCCGCTCCAGTTGGAGGTGCCGATGTAGGCCACGCGGTCGGTGACCATGTACTTGTTGTGGTTGACCCGGGCAAAGGGGATCTTTGCCTGGCTTGCGTCCTCGGGCACAATGAAGCGACGCTGCATTAGAAATTAAAGCCTATTAATTAATTATCCTTATTTTAAGTGTTTTTCTAGGCCTTTGACAATGAAATCTTGATTAAAACGTGAAATCAATTGGAAAAATTATTAATTAAAATATTGTTAAGGAACTTTTATTGTTTCTCTCGCTCTCTCCCGCTCTCTCTTCCATGCTATGCCTGCAATGTACAAGCAATAAGAGAGGAGTTCCCTTTAGCTAACATTTTCCAATTAATTTAAACTAAATTCTTTCCTTATTAATTAAAATAATGTTTAGGAAGTTTCTTGGATTCTAGTGAATGTACTTTTCTTTTTTCTTGCTCTCTCTCGCTCTCTCTTCCAAGCTATGCCTGCAATGTACAAGCAATAAGAAAAGAGTTCCCATTTTAGCTAAAAATTATAGAATTATTTTAACTAAATCCTTTCCTTATTAATTTAAATAATGTTTAGGAAGTTTCTTAGATTTTAGTAAATGTACTTTTCTTTTTCCTCTCTATCTCCATGCTTTGCCTGCAATGTACAAGCAATAAGAGAGGATTTCCCTTTAGATAAAATTACTAAATAATTTCCTTATTAATTTAAATAATGTTTAGGAAGTTTCCTAGATTTTAGTGAATATACTTTTCTTGTTCCTCTCTTTCTCTCTCTCTCTCTCTTGCTCTCCCTTCCATGCTATGCCTGCAAAGTACAAGCAATAAGAGAGGAGTTCCCTTTAGCTAACATTTTCAAATTCATTTAAATTAAATCCTTTCCCCCTTTTCAACTCACGATTTGTATATCGATTTTGTCCTTTGTGGAGGCCAGATCCTGCAGAGACCTGAGATACTTGTCCTCGCTGGGATTGGAATGCTTCCACCAGGAGATGAGCAGCTTCACCGCCACGCCGCGCTCCACAGCCGCCCGTCGCAGGGCATCGTCGATGAAGGGCCAGTAGTGGTGGCGCTGATCATAGATGGTCAATGGAAAATAGTCCATCACAGCGATGTTCACGTAGGTGATGGCCGAATCAATGGTGCCGAGGATGGCGTCCAGGTCGTTGGTTCGACCCCTGGCCGAAAGGGGTGGCGGCGAACTGGAGAGGAAGCCCTCCATGCTGGTGTTCTTGTTCACATTTATCTGCATGGGATTCCTTTGGTTGTAGTCGGTGTTGAGTCGATAGCTCCAATCTGGAATCCGCGAATCCTTGGTGTTGCCCATTATCCAGTAGGCCTCGAAGATCTTGGCCACGTCGGTCGCTAGCTCCCGACAATTCGTGGCGAGCACGCCCATCTCCTTGACCTGGGTGAGAGCTCGCCAGTCCATGTTGGCGCTGCCGAGATAGAAGTGCTCCCCGTCCGCGATCCACAGCTTCGTGTGAAGTACTCCGCCGCCGAAGAACTTGGGGAACGAGACGCTCACCACCTCGGCAGCTCCGTTGCTGGCCAGGAGGTTGGTGTTCAGATTGGGCGACACACTGGACGGTTCGCTCTGGGCAATGCGAATCTTGATTCTCGGCGTCCGGCTGCCGCCATTTCCGTTGGCCAACAGCCTGGCGAACACGTCCTCGCCCGGCTGTGTGCTGCTGTCGTTCACTCCGGGCGTGTCCTCCTCCTTGAGGGTCCAATAGAAGGAGCCAATGTCCAGGGTGGACTTGGCGCTGTCCAGCAACTGCAGCCAGGCCTCGTAGGTGCCCAGGAATTGCGGGCTGCCGGCCGGATATGTCAGGTTCTGGGGTATCGTCTCTACCAGCTGGATGTTGCAGTCATACTTTTGCTGCAGACCATGACCTCGGCCGCCGCGATACTGCTGGAAGCGTGGCCGCGGCTGGAAGTACGAGGAGCCGAGGAAGAGGAGCATGAAAACGGAGACCGTCAGCATCTGGGCAGCCGCCGGATTCTCCGGCACCGGCTTCGGTCGCTCCTGTGGCTGTGGCTGTCCCTCCTGGGCACCCTGAGCGGTGCTAGGGCCACTTTCAACATCGGAATCCTGGTTCTCGAGCGTCTTGTAATCGTGGGCCATGGCGAAAATAACCCAAGATCGGTGATTAGTGGCGACAAAGGCTTATCTTTATCGATATTGGCAGGTGATAGTCGTCGTCGTCGGTGGTTCTCTCTTGAATTAGCGGTTAAAGAAGAATGATAAAGAACCAACGATCGGAGCAGCTCCGTTCCCGAAAGTCCGGAGAGAGTGTTTCATTCCATTTGTTTCTCTCTGAGTGTTTCCCAAGGGGCGTAGTTTCAAGGGGTTTTGACATCTTGTCAGTCCCCCCATTGTCAGGTATATTTAAAATGTAAGGATTTCCTTCACATAACTTGTTTGAAATCTGAATAATTATCATATATTTAAGCATTTTAAGTTGAACAAAATTTCCATCTGTTTTCCCTACAAATCTCACAAAGACCCCTTAGAAAAAGCTGCTCACGGCGCCCCTGTCTGCTACAGTTGCAGCAAAACAAAGTCAGCTGTTCTCTGTCAAAGCTTGTTGTTGTTTTTGTTGCTCTCCAAAAAATGCTGAGAAATACGCTTTTTGCCAGCGCGTAAAATTTAAACAAATAAACTAGATAAATATGTATTAAATTACGTCTTGCATTCCAGAAGGCTGAGACAACGGCTGGCAGGTGTTCTGGCGACAAAATGCGCGCGGAACAGCAGCACAACGACGTCTCTCGATGCCGGCACCCAGAAGGAAGTGCGGCATCATGAGAATCAGGTTTCCGAGTGGTGGAATCAGAACGGAACGATGGGGGCACTGCATGCCCTGAACGAGATCCGGTAGGTGGATCCAAATCCCAGTTGTTCACAGATTGGGTAACATATTATGTATATTCTCTGCAGAGTTCCCTTCATCAGGGACGGCATCGTTTCGCGCGGCACAGTGGAGCCTGGTTACGTAAATACCACCAAGGTGCTCAAGGGACAGCGGATACTGGAGGTCGGATGCGGTGGCGGCCTGCTCACGGAGCAACTGGGGCGCCTGGGTGCTCAGGTCACGGGCATCGATCTGGGCGAGAAGCTCATCGAGGCGGCCCGCGATCACCTGAATAGCTCCAGTCCGGAGCTGGCCAGCAATGTGCTGTACAAAATGGAGCCGGTGGACCAGCATGCCAAGGCCAATTGTGAGTGCTACGATGCTGTGATTGTATCCGAGGTGCTGGAGCACGTCGACGATAAGGTGGCCCTGCTGGAGGCCAGTGTGCGCACCCTAAAGCCTGGCGGATCTATTTTTATCACCACCCTAAACAAGACCATCCCCAGTTGGTTCGGCGGCGTTATCCTGAGCGAATATGTTCTGAATCTTGTGCCCAGGGGAACGCATCACTGGGAGAAGATGATTTCGCCACTGGATGTGCAGCGAATCTTGGACACAAGTAGGTGTTTCCGTTCCCTTACTAGTTAACCCCCTTTAACGCCTTTTCCAGTGAACTGTCAAACGGTGCTGGTGAACGGCAGCACCTACGACTTCTGGAGCAACACCTGGCGCTGGATCAACAACACCCAGATGTGCTATGCCCTGCAGGCGGTGAAGAGTAACAACGCCTGAGCGAGAGGGTCCAATTAAAGGCGTATATTTTAGTTAAACTAGTGCTAGGTCAGTGTTTTGTAACAACTAAAGGTTAAACAACTAATCGTCGTCCTCGCGGGGCTTCTTGAACTGCTGCTGTTTCTTCTTGGGATGGGGATGGGGCTGGTCGCCGCCCTGCTGCTTTCGCTTGAAGTTCTTCTTGGTGCTGAACTTCCTGGCCATGCTGCTGGTGACGGCGGGCGCCTTGTTGGCGTAGTAGGCCTCGGCCATGTCCTTGTCGGAGACCTCCTTGGGCTGCTGCTGCTCCGGTTTCAGGTGGGCCCGCTTCTCCGCCAGCTCCTGCTCCATTAGCAGTTCGATTTCCGGATTCATACCCCGGAAGCTGAGGCGTCCGTCAATGAGGCCAGCGCATATGGCGTAGCTGGATTCGACGACGAAGTTGGAGCTGGAGTTGATCATCTTCTCGTTGATCTCGTTGGAGTACAGTGCGCGACTCTGCTCGTCGTCCGCCTCCTTGTCCACCTTCACTTTGGTGCGCTGCATGAACTTCATGTCCAGGACACCGCGCGACAGCCGCGGCTTGATTTTCGATGGCATTTTATTGATGTATTGAATATAAGCAATATAAATATAGTTATATTCGACACAAAATATGAAGTGCAGCTCCAGGCACGTTTATTTGTATTTTTTTTCCAAAAGCGAATGTGCGAACAAAACAAAGCGGATAAAACGTGGCAGTGTTGGGAAGCGTCATTTGGGCTTGGCAAGACAACGTGGCGCGCCCTCGTGGTTTTTCGATATTTAAAATAATTATTTAAATTATATTTGGAAACCGAGCGGGCTCAGTAGGCAAGTTTCTAGTTTTGACACTTTTTGGAAAATATAAAATATCAAAAAATATGCGTAAATTAAAGAGTACCTCCCACCACCGCTCATCGCGCCACCCTCACCCTCATAACCAAAGCAGAAAACCTGTAATTAATCCAGGTGAAGCTTTCCGGAACAGGGGTAATTTGGTAACCATGATACGGTTTTATGGCGGCCACGAGTGCCTTTGGAATTGTCAGCACGAGGATTACTTTAACGAGAAAAAGCGGAGGGTCCTTTGGAGCTGGATAACTCGCCAGTTTGGCGGCAATGTGTCCCGATCTCAGGTTGAATACGTGATGAAGATTTTGCACGCGAAAGCTTTGCGGGAATTCAAGCGGATGGACAGATGCCGACAAAAGGGTGTGCAGTTCAGCAGACCGACCTTTGATCTCCTGGAGGAATTTCACTTTCTGCTGCAGGATGTAGAGGTAAAAGCTTAGCCCCAGTAACATTAAATATTTCAATTTAATTTTTCTCAGGAGCCAAAACCAATACTACATAGTTCAGAGAACTTTTTTGGAATAGCTGAAGACTCGGACCGATCGGAGAACTATGACTTAAATGAGTTTTGCAACGGGTTAAGGGAAGAGCTGACCCACCTGCCCCGAAACACTTGTATGGAGATCCAAAGGAAAATCTGTTTAATCTTGACAAGTTCAAAAATTAGTTTGTCAAAATTTATATTGTGAAATTATGTCGTCCACGAAACAACAATGCCGAACTCTAGCCTAATGGGTACCATCAAGAAGAGATACCAGAGCCTGGTTAGCATTTTCTCAAAGACCGACTCCGATTCGAAGAATACTCCTCAAAGAATAAATGCATTTAATATGAAACGCAATCGGAGAAACCAGTTCACCACTCTGTTGACCCAAAAGGAGGTGGTTACCCAATTGGTTCATCTATATCGCCAAAATGATTGCCTCTGGAATCCAAATTGTCCGGATTTCAAGAGCACCGAATGTCAGGAAAGGGTGTGGCGGGAGATTGCGTCTGCGATAGATGTCAATATGCCGGTCGTCCAGGTGAAACGAAAGGTGCATGTGCTGCGAAGTCAATGGGAAGTTTATAAGGACTTGCCCACCTACAAATCATTGGATTATCCTGACTTAAGTTTCCTAAATGAAGATTCGAAATCGGAGCGAGTAGACTCTGGAAGTGAGCAAACTCAACTTCAGTTCTCGGAGAAATTCCAAGGAACAGAAACTAATATCCCATCAGAGTCTAAAATAATCAATAAATCCCATCACATATCTAATCTTTGTGAGGTAAAAATGCACTAAACCTACTTAATTCATAATTAAATGCAAGTCTCCCTTTAAGGTAATTCGAATGGACTTGGAGCCAATCAACGATAAATTGTTTTTCGAGGCCAAGTGGAGGATCCTGGACGTGCTCCGCGATACACAACTGAAACAGCTGCAGGAGGATGCCAAGGGCCAAGTAGATGAGCTATATTCCACAAGCCTATAGGCATAAATTAGTAATAAAAGAAAGTTAAAAATGACAAATTGCGTTGTTCAAAATCCATAATCAGTGTTGAAAGGTGCGCGCACATATCGATAACCCGATAAAGTGTTGCTAAGTGGCGGCGTCGCTTTAGCACACTACTCAGGGGTAGAATAGAGGGAGAATGAAAAAAGTGACATAAATGGCGGAAACCTTCAGCGCCAACATTCGTATTTAATTTGGACTAATTTCGCACTATTTCGCGTTACTTGAGTATTGAATGCTGAGCGCATCCACACAACGAGTTACCAGAACGGAAAAAGTGTCTTCGAAGCGACCGCAGACCATGTACAAGCGCAAATCGACGACAATTGTTAAAAGAGACAGCACCTCCGCAGCGGCGGCGGGCTCCTCCACCATGATGATGGGCGGCAATGCCAGCAACGTGGACCCGGACGAGGCCCAGACGCCCACCAAACTATACGAACCCATAAGCATGGACACATCCCAGGATATGCCCACGCCGCTCAAGTCCCCGCACTCGCAGCCCGGTCAGCAGCGTTCCGTGGGCTCGCTGGTCTTGCTCACACAGAAATTCGTGGATCTCATGAAGTCGAACGGCGGCACCATCGATCTGAAGGCGGTAAGATCACACAAGACCATGTAAATGCCATGCTAAGCCACGCTTTCTTTCGATTTCATTTTGCAGGCCACCAAAATCCTGGACGTGCAGAAGCGGCGTATATACGATATCACCAATGTGCTGGAGGGCATTGGCCTAATTGATAAAGGCAGACACTGCTCCCTAGTGCGCTGGCGGTAGGTGTTCTCTGCTCATTACCATTTCAGGGCGCGAACACTCGAAAATGTGGGGAAAATTTGAGTGGAAGCCTTGGAAATATGTATAGCTTCGCTTTTTTATAGAGGACTTTCAGGGGAATCTGCCTGTAACTTACACCAAATGTACAGATAGTGGCTTCCTCTTATCTAAACCTTCATCTTTTCTAAATGAAATGAAAAGAAAAGACAAAAACATTTTCTTCAGGGTGTAAAAATAGCTTGTAAAGTTCATAGTTCAAAGGGTATATTATTTTCGTTTAGCGGCGGGGGCTTCAACAACGCCAAGGACCAAGAGGACTACGAGGAGGCGCGTGACCGCACCAGTCACCTCAAAATGCAAGAGGATGAGCTGGACAAGCAGCTGGAGTACGCCCAACGCAATCTGCGCTACGTTATGCAGGATCCAGCGAATCGCTCCTATGCGTATGTGACCCGAGACGATCTGCTGGACCTCTATGGAGACGATTCCGTATTCACCATACCGAACTATGACGAGGAAGTGGAGATACAGCGGAATCAGGTACCGATAGCTGAAAGAAAAGCCAACTTGGTGAAGGTTTAATACGGTTTAATAATTCTGCTTGCAGAATGAACTGAGCGTTTCGCTGGACAATGGCAGCACCATCGACATTCGCCTGGTGACCAACCAGGGCAAGAGCACAGCGAGTCCGCACGACGCGGATGGGTTCTTTGACTACCGACGCCTGGACACGCCTTCGCCCTCGATGTCGTCACGCTCCAGCGAAGATGGCAAGGGAACGGGAACGGGGGCCACGGGGAACGTGATCACCGACGAGCACACGTACTCGTGCAATCCTGATCTCAAGGATGAGATGAAACTGCTCGAGAACGAGCTGACGGCCAAGATAATCTTTCAGAACTACATGACCGGGCACTCGCTGCGACGCTTCTATCCCGATGACCCAAATCTGGGTGAGTTTCTCCCAGGAATTCCTATCCCTTCTGATATTCCTAACCCATTTCCCTTGTTCCCTTGTTTTGTAGAAAACCCCCCGCTAGTGCAGCTGAATCCACCCCAAGAAGACTTTAACTTTGTGCTGAAAAGCGACGAGGGCATCTGCGAGCTGTTCGACGTACAATGCTCCTAACCACGCGGAGGAGCGCGGGGGCCTTGCCTTACACATAATAACGACTGTAAAACTACACTGCAAATGGCCGCGTGCATTGTGCAAATATTTATGATTAGTACAATTCTGACCTTTGATTTTTTATACATACATACCGTATATCGTGTAGAACTCTTTTAATTAGCTTAATTCCAACTGTAATTTCGGCAGACTAACATCAAATCCAATCAATTCATTACAGTGCACCCATCATAGCGGGTGTAGTTGCTTATAAATAAACGTTTTATAACAGAAGCCCGCATTTATATATTTTATTTTATCGATCAGTAAACACTATTGCTTCTGCAAGATCTTTATCGGTATATTACTAATCCGAAACTGAAAAGTTTCCATTACCTACCAATTTTGAGAAAGCACTTTTCAAGGATTAATAACCCCGAAACCAGGCGTACCCAGAGCTGGTACTAGGCTTAAAAAAACGTTGGTCTTTCTACTTCAATAATAAATACAAATATCCATTGGGGGACCTCGAGTTCTTTAGCAATAATGCATTTAACAATTTTAATTTTGTCGCAAATATTTGCCATGTTGTAGCCCTGATATTTAAAAAATTTGGTTAGAGTCTCGGCTCTAGGTTCGAAACATTGATGTTTCTTCCAAGGATTTTACATCGATGTTCCCAACCGATAGCGGAGACAGACAGGTTTTTTGAAAATACCGGGTCACTATTGAATAGTCTTATTTAATATTGAAGTAGAAAGGTCAACGCTTCTTTAAGCCAAATACCAGCACTAGGCTGCATAAGGTTTGGTAGAGTTATTAAGCCTTGAAAACTACCAATTAAAGCTAGCAATGTACCAGCTAAGATCTTTCAGAATCAAAAGCATTTATTCGCCGGGGTTTTTTTTTGTCGAGTAGAAAAAAAATATCCCCATATTATTTACGTTTATGCGATCAGTGCGATCGGGGAAATAAAATATCACGTTTTTAGTATTATTATTTATATTACACTTTTGTGCGCTAGCCAACACTACGAATAACGTCATAAAATAACTGTGCATGGTCACGCTGAAAGTACCGCAAACTTTTGCAATCCGTCGCGTGAATGAGAATTAATTTTACGAGAAAACTTGAGAATGCGTGAACGGGATAGAAGAGTAGGTTGGCGGCAGATTTTAACCCTCATCGGAGTCGGTTCGATTCCGGAGGAGGAATGGGAGGAGATCTGTATGGATTACCAGCTCAGCTGGGACAGGATAAACTGCATAGATCT
>VNJO01000224.1:0-17030 GCA_008042535.1 Drosophila tani
CTTTGGGTTTTGGGTCAATTAAAGAGTTAAACCAGACACCTGTTATACCTATGATTTGTTGTAAATATGCCCTCAATTCATGTTATGCAGTTTTTAGGTAAGGTATTGCCTACCTGGGATAACCCACAACTATTTTGTCAGCTACAAAAGTGATTTTAGCGTCTACCTGTTTTCTTTAAAAAGTAATTAATTGTTTCCTTTGGAAGTATAATTTAGCTACTATCAGGTATAAATATAAAAAACACCAAATTTCATAAACACCTATTTTATAGGTACGTTTTGTTATACAAAACAAACGAAACAAACAATTTCAAAGTATAGCGCGAGCGGGTTTGAAGCGGTTAACCCGCTTGCGCTACAGCTAGTATATTTTTTGGTATGTATTAAGTTGAATCGGTATTTTGGTATATTTTACCCTGATTTGTTTTAGTTTATTGCATTGCATTTCCGCAGCTGCAGCGTGCTGCAGCAGATGTAAGTTGATTCTGGTCCAGAAAAGATCAACGAAGGGTTTGTATGTAGTGTATATGAGGGCCGAGCCGTACCAAAAAATATATAGACTACTTTAGCCAGAAAAAAGTGAAAAAAAATGGACCCCTGGAAGGTAGCGATTTACCTGTACAAGCCCAAACCCAATTCTGTTTTTTTTTTGGGTCAGTTTACAGTTTATGAATGTATCTGTTATTTAAAGTAAAAATCATGAGGTTAGGTAATCTATTTTTTGTGTAATATTACCTGAAAGTCAACCAATTTCCCCTTTTGTTTTGTATGATGCAAAAATGGAAACAAAGTTCGACTTTGAAGGCTCATATCTTCTACAAAAAAAATCTTAAAATTGATTTTATTGGAAATTCTGAATCGATGGGAAATTTCCTGTCGAATAAGTATGGTTTAAATCGTTTTTGATTTTAGCAACGGCTTTTGTTCGAGAGGCGCTACTGTGCGTCGGTGGTGTCGGGGTGCCTCAGTCCTTAAAGGACAAAGGGCAAAGGGAGTGGCCGCCCGGATATCTGAGCCCGCCGGATTTGGGATGGGTTCTTTGGACGCCACTCACCTCTCGAAACGTAATCAGAACAATTATTTACGTGCCTGAAGATATCGTTAGTCATTCTGTCTACACTGCCCCAGAAGCGGATCCATGCTTGATCAAAAAACGATCGGATTGTGTTTTGGCCGTTTTTCCTCCCCAATCGCAAACTTCGTGTGCCTTTGGATAGTCGCGGGCCATGCAATACGATCCTCTTTTGTGAAGACACATGTATAGTATAAGCAATTCGTGTTTGTTCGGGATTTTATTAGGCTAATCTTCGGAGCTAAATAAAAACAACTTCGTATATATGTAGGGTTAATTCGGTGCAAAACGTGCCACTTTTCAAAAATTTGTTGTGGCGAAACGGCTTGAGTTAATTTATTAATTTAACTGACATAAAGTAACTTTACATTTGGACAATTTTTCTAAAAATATTTCATTAAAAAATTTGTGAACGGTGATACCTGGAGAGTTAGTTGCAGAACCTGTGTGCAAAATTTCAAAACGATTGGTCAAGTAGATTTTGAGTAATCTTGTACACCGACTTTGAAAATGACACTTTTCAGAAGAGCGCTTTAATGTTTTGGCTCCGCATACATCGAACATAGAGTGACCTCCGTTCAACTACCCATTACTTCGTTATTTTTGCTCCGATCGATGTCAAATTTGATCTTTATATTCTTAAGAAGGCATTTATAAATAAAAATAAAAAAAATTAAATTAAATTATTATAACTATATTATATAAAAGATATAAATCAAAATCCATTTTGTTTTTGTATTCGTCAATATATTTTAATGCACAAACAATTTAAGAATTAATATCAACTTTGGAAAAACAATAAATAAACAAACAACATATATTTGTTTAGCTATAATGTAGATTGAAACTCTATTAATATAATATTTGGTTTATTTTGTTGCATATATTAGTTGCATATATTTGGTTGGGCAGCAGTGATGCCGCGCCAACTTCAAAATCAATTCTGTGTTTGATATGTATTACAAATATCTTTTATATCTAGAGCCGCGCAACTACGCTGTCGAGAACGCCGGCAGCGGAGCGGCTGCCTTATATATAACATATATATATGTGTACCTTCGCTGCTGACGGCGGGTAGCTCAAGAGAGATGTACATGCAAGTGTATACATAAGTCCAGCCATGGGAATGCTGACTTCTGCATTGTCCAGCCATGGGAATGCGGACTTCTGCATTTATGAACGTCAAGGCAGAGCTCGGGTGATCGTGTTACGGTCAGCTCGAACCATGCCTTGTGTTTACGTAAACACTGCAACAAAGTGTTACAGTGTGTATCCCTTAAGTACTCTTGGTACAGTGGGTATACAATATGTGTGCATACTACATCTCCCTCCTTTTGAAAAATAACGTAATAAAATGAAGTTATTTTCTAGTCATTATGTTTAATTGTTTAAAATATAAAATATTGGAAAATTCAAAAATGTTTTAATTATTTCTTATTTTTAAATTTGTATATATATTTTTTTTTTTTGAAAAAATGTTATTAATTTTATATTTTATATTGGAATATATTATTATAACTTATTTGGTTGATCAGACCGTTGCTATTTATTTGGATGAAAATTATGAATAAAAATTCTTTAACCTATCCTTATGAACTGTTTGTTTTTTATTTCTATCATCAGAGATTGTGATGTTATCTCTTTCTCCGATGTCTTCTACGGTGTATGGCCCTGTATATTTGAAATCTAACTTATGTCCAGTTTCGTTTTTAAGCAAAACTAGGTCTCCTATGCTGATATGAATATCCTATCATATAATTCCTTATTTTTAGTCTTATTGTCTTCTATCATTATTCTAGCTCTTTTATAAGCTATTTCTAATCTATATTTAGATTCCTTAGCATAGTCATCTACATTGTAGAGTGGTTCTATTCTATCTATCTTATTAAATTGAATTGGTAAGTTTGATGCCTTACCGAAAACTAACTCATATGGACAATAATCATGTGCCATAGATGGTGTCGTATTGAAACAGTATACAAAATATTGGAGCCATACGTCCCAATCAGTTTTATCTACTGAAATGTAGGATCGAATGAATTCATTAAAGGTTCTATGGCTTCTTTCGACTGTTCCAACTGTTTGGTGGTGGTGTGCAGTAGATGTTATATTGTCAATTTTTAAATACTTGCACAAGTCTGTAATTATTGAGTTTTTATATTCTGTTCCCATGTCCGTAATGAACGTCTTCATTGGACCGTACTTCAGAATAAACTCTTCAAAAATAGCTTTAGCTACTGTGTTTGCACTCTTATTTGGTATTGGTATTGCTACCAAATACTTTGTCAAATCGCATATGCGTATTCGTTGCCAGTGTTCGATTTTGGTAGTGGACCAATTGTATCCACAATTACCCTATCGAAAGCTCTTTGTGGGGTTTCTGTTATGGTTAAAGGGGTCTTAGTGTGTTTAGTCGTTTTAGACTTTTGGCATTTAGGACATTTTCTTATGTACTCTTTTATGTCTTTAGACATATTTTTCCAGTAATAGTGTCTCTGGACCTTGGCCAAGGTTTTTGTAATGCCTGTATGATCACCTTGTATTGGATCATCATGGAATGTAAACAGTATTGCTTCTTTTTCTTATCATTATTTGATAATAGGGTCACCGGCATGAGTAGCGCTACTCTTAGAGATTGTAATATTTTATTGCCCATTATTTTGAAAGATTCTATTGAGATGGTGTCAAAGATCTTTTCGCTCGGTGCCACTTTTAGTTGGCTGATATTTAGTATACCGGCTTGCTTTTCAAGCCTTTGAAAGAACTGACCTAAGTCGAGAATTCCATTGGTGTACATATCGCTAACGTCAATTCTTTCTATAACTTTCTTTCTACGCTTTAGTAAGCAAAGTGAATCTGTTAATCGCAAGGTCACTACTTTTCGTACCTCATCATTTACAATGACTTCGTATACGTTGGGCTTAGAAGCTTCATTTAGAGTTTGCATAGGCAAATCTATTTTTCCTTGTTCTGTTCCTGCGCAGGAATTTTTCTGTTTACTCTGGTTTCTAGTAGTGACTTTCAGAATCTTATTATCCTTTTGGATATTTTGTAAGTCTTGGATTGTTATTCGGTTATAATGCATCCGCGATATGGTTGTCCTTTCCCTTAAGATATTCAACAGTAAAATCGTATTCCTCTAAGTCAAGTCTCATTCTGGTTAATTTTGAACTTGGGTTAGTCATTGAAAATAGATATGTTAGTGGTATGTGGTCTGTTTTTACTGTGAAGTGTTTTCCGTAGATATATGGTCTAAAGTGTTTAATTGCCCAATGTATAGCTGCTAGTTTTTGCTCTGTCGTGTTTTTATTGCTTTCATTGGTGTTATCAGTTGTATTTTTAGATACTCGAAGGATTTTTGACATTTATCTGTCCATTCGAATTTCACATTCTTTTTTTATAAGTCGTGAAAAATCGGAAAAATTTTTAATAAATCTTCTGTAATAATTGCAGAATGCAACGAATCTTCTAGCGCTGTCTGCGTCCGTTGGGACTGGGTATTTTTCTATGACATCATATTTCTTGTTGTCTGGAAGAATACCTTTGTCAGTACACTTGTGTCCAAGGAAGGTTATTTCGTGTCTGAAAAAAGAGCACTTCTCTGGGTGCAATTTAAGGTTGTGTTTCCTGCATAAATCAAAAACGTTTGTAAGGTTTTTAATCATATGCTTTTCTGAACAACCGATGACAATTAAGTCATCCATATATAAAAATGCTTGTGAAGGTTCAATACCTAAAAATGCAATTGTCATCATTCTTTGGAAGGAATTTGGCGCTATTTTTAAGCCATAAGGTAATCGCGTGAAACGATGAGAGCCATTGCTCGTGGAAAATGACGTTATATTTCGAGAGTTTTCTTCGAGCTCTATTTGATGAAATCCTGACATCAAATCTAAGCATGAAAATTATTTTGCTCTGCCTAGTTGATCGAGAATATCGTCTATTCTTGGTAATGGGAATTTATCGGATAAGATTTTCTTATTAATTTGGCGGTAGTCAATTACTAAACGCCATCTTTTATCGGATGAATTGGGTAGTGATTTTTTGGGTACAATTAATAATGGACTGTTATATTCTGAGACTGAAGGTTCTATGATTTTATCTTTGATTAATTTGTCGACTTGTTTGTCTACTTATTCTTTTTGACTGTGAGGAATTCGATAGTTTTTAATATAAACTGGTTAATCATCTTTCATCCTAATTTTTTTTTTGTAAAAATTATTTGTTGATATCGATTCGGTTTCTATTCCGAATATATCTGTGTATTTGGTGCATAATTCTTTAAGTACTTCTTTGAACTGGGGTGGAACATTTTTGTTCAGTTTGTCTAAGATTTCATCTTTGTTTGAATTTTTATTAGCTTTAATTATGTCGTAATCATCCAATGGTTCAACTTGTAGTGTATTTAGTTGAATGATTGCAGTTTTATTTGTTGTATTCAAAATTCGGACAAATGCGTTTTTAGAATCTGCAATGGATTTTCCAATAAATACTCCACTTTGGATTTCTTGGTTTGGTATTAATATATACCTGGTTGCTGAGCTTATAGCAATTTTTCGGACAACTTCGGGTCTTGCTGGTAAAATTGTCAAATTATTTTCGAAGAAATGGTTTATTGGAATATTAATTGGATTGTAGAGCTTATCTGGTCTCAGTATGAGCCAATCGTTTTCTGGTTTTAAATCTATTTGACAATTGAATTTTTTCATTAAATCTATGCCTATAATTCCATCACATGGAATAGGAAAATTGGATGTTACTATGTGAAAATTATGCGGTATATCATAGTTGCTTGAAAGAAGTTCTATTGATACTAAACCTTTTGAGTTGGTTGTTCCTTCACCAACGCCTGATATTGTTTTAAGGCGGCCATGTTCACAATTTTTAACCATTGTGGTGATGGCTTCCTTTGTGCTGAATTTGTCAGCGTGTTCGGCCGATAGGCCTTCATCAATGTACGAAGCTTCAAGGAGCTTTCGTAAGTGGTCTATTTCCGATGTGAATTTTTCGGCTGTTTTGCCTTTCTGGCTTGTTTTTGCCATTTTGGCTTTAACTACGTCGGATGTTTCGCCGACTATAGTGTCTTGCAATTTCTTTATGATTGCATCTATTGTGGTTTCATTTTGTACTCTGTAGAGTGTAGATCCAATAATTTTGGATTTAATTACTTCTACAGCCAAGGCTTCGAATGTGCCTTTGGTCAAGTTGACTAACTTCAAAGCTGTTATGAATCTGTGAAGACGTAACCTTTGCCCGTTAAATTCCGGGATGGCATTCGATATGTCTTTGATGTATGCCCTTTGGGCAATGGTTTCGTCTGCCATTATGGTGGTTACTTCTATTATACACGAGCTATTGTCTGAATCTGCGGGATTGTCCAAGTCAGACATTAATATAGCTGGGATAGTGAGATTATTTAATTCTTCCTCTGCTAATTCTTGTTGGTCAGTATCAATATCAATTGCTTCTTTTGATTCTGGTTCTTCACCAGTTTCAAATATTACAGAAGTATTAAGTATATTTGGTATTGATATCTCTAGCTTGAACTTATCTGTAATAGTTATTAAATTAGATCTTAGTCTGATCAAGAGCTTTGATACTTGAGACCAATGACCTTGATTAAGCTTATCTCTATGTTCGTATATTAGTATTCGTGCTTCATTAAAGCATTTAACTAATATCTCTACGTGTTTCCTAACTGTAGTTTTTTGTATAGGCCTATTTTGGATTAGTGATTTATGTGATTTATCAAAGTCTGCTTTAATATTTGTTAATTCTTTCGATAAATCATTCCATTCCATTATTTAATGGAATATTAGTTTTGTTAACCTCTCTTAAACAATAAAATGGCTAACTGGCCCAAATAGAAATAGATGAAGTGGTTCGGCTCGTGTGACACATACGATCCGAAATCACTGCCGACAATGCAATGCCATTTTGGTTTAAATATTGTATCAAACTCTGTTTTAATGTGTTTGGCAATATCTCCTTCAATATTGTGTTGTTCGAAAGCTTGTGTGGCGCAGTCAATGGCGATTTTCTGCATCTCCTCACTCATGTCGGTACTCCTAATATCGGCCTCGTTATTAGACATTTTGCTGATCTTTATTAAATGTGCCTGATTTTTAGTACATTTATTTGCCCTAATATTGGATGTACGTCTATTTCCGAGAACACTTTACAGTTTCGTACGGTAGACAATACTATCGCTTTTTGAGTATTGCTGTAATGAGCAAGTGGTGAAAAATCTAGGTTAAATCTATTCATATACTCATATTCAAAATCTGCAATTAGTAAATGCTCTGCTCTGTTTCTAATTATGTCTAATACCCTATTCTCAAAATCTGGGTCTTTAGCAATAGTGGGTCTGATGCACTAAGTAGTATTCATATTTAAGTATTAAAAAAAAATATACAAAATATTGCAAATTATTGTATAAGAATGAGAAACAAGCAAAATAATAAAAATTTGAAAATTTTTGATTTTTGATCTGTTTTATTATTTATGAATTTTTATACCCTTGCAGAGGGTATTATAATTTTGACCAGATGTTTGCAACGCAGTGAAGGAGGCATCTCCGACCCCATAAAGTATATATATTCTTGATCAGCATCACCACCCGAGTCGATCTAGCCATGTCCGTCTGTCTGTCCGTCTGTCCGTCTGTCGGTTTCTACGCGAACTAGTCTCTCAGTTTTTAAGCTATAGAGCTGAAATTTTTAGCATAGTCTTATTGCTTTAGCACGCAGTATATATGTCGAAACGGACGAAATCGGACTTCTATATCCTATAGCTGCCATAGGAATGATGGCGAAATTAATGTAAAAAAAAAATTAACTTCTCTGTTTTTAAACGAATTTCTATACATTTTGAGATATAGAAGTTTTTTATAGTTATAGAATTACGGTTTTCATTTTTTTTTTAATATGGCCCTTTTATATTGCTCCAGCAGTGCCAGTAGCAGCAGCTGCAGTGCCAGAAGCAGCTCGTCCTCGTGGAAATCATAATTTAAGTAATTTGATCGATTGATTTGCTTACTCGTATTTCCTTGTGAAATCACATATTTTAAGACTTCATTTGTTTTAATATTTTTTTTGTTTTATTTTATGGTCAATATATTATAATTGAATCTTCTTTAACTGTATTGTAAATAAATTATTTTTCCCCGCTGTAAAATTCCGCCATAGGGTTTTGTTTCTAATTGCCTGACTCCATTTCGCAAGGGTCGCGGGGAATTATCAGATATTTCCTACCTCTCGCGCCACCCTTGCGAAGACTCCGCCGATTTATTATATCTAGCGCGATGTTTATTATAGTATATTCTAGTATTTCTCTTAGCTTATCTGCGTACCGACCTTGCTAAGAGGGGCCAAAAAAGTGTATTTATATCTCACTCGCACTCATTTGGTTGCTTAATTTTAGTGCTGGTGATTACGTAGCTTTACAGGGAGTTTTTTAAGTTAATTTGGGCAAGTCATGGAGAACATTATCGTGTGATTATTTTTCACTGTTTTAAACGTTTTAACCAGGCAAAAATGTTTCGATGAACTTAATTCGATATACGACGACCAAGCACCATCCTTAAGTACTATAAAAAACTGCTACAATGAATTTTCACGTGGTCGCAGTTCGCTTACTGTGCCAGCAAATGTCGATGCAGTACGCGTAATGATTGAGCAAGATCGACAAGTTACATACCGTGAGATTCAGGCATCCTTTTGCATAAGTTCCACCAACGTACATTCAATATTACATGATTTCTTAGTCGTAAAAAAGCTTTGTTCGCATTGGATACCGCATAATCTGTCAAGTGATCAAAACGAGGCCCGTTTCGATTGGTGCAAGAAAATTATAAATAATTCAGTGGCGGGACTTCCAAAGATGTCTACAAAATCCCTACAGATGACGAATCATGGATTTATGCATATGAGCCCAAAATTAAAAAGCAGTCGACCCAATGGGGCTTTCAAATGCAAATGAGGAAAGCCCACGAAAGTTGTTTGAGCAAGGAGCACTTCGATGCAGATGGAAGCCTGTTTCTTCGGAACAACTGGACATGTCGCCCCCACTCTATTAGAAAAATGTAGAACGTTCAATTTTGAATGGTACACAGTCATTTGTTTTAAGAAGAAGAAGTGTTTGGAGAAATTAGGAAAACCAACAGCCGAAGTCGAATCATTCTTCACCACGACAATGCAAGTTCTTACAAGTCCAATCAAAGAAATAACTTTTTGGGCACTCGAAATGTTGAATTAATGGGTCATCTGCCTTACAGTCCTGACTTGGCACCTAATGACTTCATTTTTTTCTTCATATAAAGAAAATATTACGTGGTCAACGATTTTCATCGCCAGAAAAGCAGTTTAGAAACTATGTATTAGTGGTGGTGGAAAATGCTTTGAAAATTGGTTAGTTCGAATGTCAAAATGTATTAATCATCTATGAGAATATATTGAAAAACAATAAAACCGTTTTTAACCACCAGTTTCAATTTTTTCATTGTTCGGCCAGAAATAGAAAAGGCAGCCCATGTATACAACAAAAAAATGTATCCTACAATAGTTTACTTTTCTGATTTTCTGCAGCAGCTAAACTTATCTTAATTCGAGCTCTTATCTAATCTATATATATAAGTTAACACATCCAATTCTCACATTCAATTTCTCACAAACTAAGTTGCAGGCCACATCCGGTGGCCAACACGCGCAACTATGAAGTTGGTGACCGAACACCCTGAGGGCAATTGCCCGGAGTCCGTCGTCAAAACGGATTGCTGACTCGGCACCTACCAACAGTGCCGGGAACACTCGGGCAGCGCATGATCTACACGCGCCGGATACCAAGTGCTGACCAAGCATCTTGGCGGCAGCGCTGCAGCGGTCCGAAGACTTCGAGCCGTGGCCGGATCAGACCTTTAAGTTAGTCTTAAATTTATACTCCGCAGCCTTAGCTGTGTAATCAAACATATTGTAAAGAATATTATAAACCAAACAATTTGTCTTATCCTTGCCTTAACAGGCCCATGGGAAATAAGTAAACAGTAATACAAAGAGATTATGTAATTAATATGTACATATATCTCTCTAAGCATCTCTATCGCTTTCGCTCTCTCGTCTTCTTGTTCTCTCGTCTTCTTGCCATTTTTGGAAAGTTTTATTTGATTGTACTTAAAGAAGAAACAAATTTTTATTTTGTATTTACTTTTATTTTTAAAACAATACAACAAAAAAATGTATCCTACATTAGTTTTCTTTTCTGATTTTCTGTCAATTCGTTTGTCGGGTCACGCAGCCGCAGCAGCGAAACTTATCTTAATTCGAGCTCCTATCTAATCTACATATATATGTACATATATCTCTCTAAGCATCTCTATCGCTATCGCTCTCTAGTCTTCTTTTTTTATTGATTGTACTAAAAGAAGAAACAAATTTTTATTTTGTAATTACTTTTACTTTTAAAACTTATGTATATCTTTTTTTTTTTTGCACATTATGGAGATGAATGTGTAGCTCGCTATTCAAGGAAAGAAACAAAACCAGTGGGGCAAAGGAAGAATATAAGCGAGAGTATTAAATTTTCGGAGTTGTACTTTTGTACAAATAAAATCTCTGAACATAACAAAGTGCAGCGAAGGGTAAGTAAATAAATCGGGACCAAGCGAACGTCGAACCCTGCGGCCAAAGGGATCGCTGCCCTACGAGATTGGCAAAAGAAGAAAGAAAATAAGTGAACGAAACTAGCTGCATAAAAGAACGAAAGGAAGAACGAGACTGGCTCAGCCTACAAAAGAAAAAGGAAAGTTAAGCTTGGCCCTTAGTCCAGGTAAAAAAATTAAATCGAGTGCGTGGGGTACTCCTCGGCGATAATCCAGGATATCAGTAACGAAAGTTGCAACCCATATGTTTGATTCCACAAATGTGACGACTTGAAGCCCCGTGATGGAAAAAGCAGTTGAATGCGAAGAGAAGGAGAGGGAAGCATTCGCACAGGAGCTCGAATTCAATAAGATCAAGATTTCGACGGAGGCCTGTAGAAGATGCGTATGCCAGCCAGAAGCTACCGAACAACTAATGACTATTGGGGGTAGGACATAAGACTATGACGGACAGGAGCGCAACTATCTGAAATCGGAAGAATGAAGATTATGAAAATTAGGGCATTAAGTCGGAGATCGAGGTGGAGGTCGGACTCGGCAACAAAAGACAACAATGGATCTGCTGCGGTCCAGTGGACAAAGAATGCGTGTCACACATATTAAGTTAAAGACTCAATGCCTCTATGTGTATTTATTATTATAGTTTTTAAAGACTAGGCCAAAATTTCACTTCGATATAAGCACTAACGTGTGTGAGGAGAACAACTTAGAGATAAATCTTAAAATTATATTATTCAAATATAATATTTACTAAGCTGCGAAAAATTACACTTACAAATGGGATTTGTACAACATATTTAACAAGAACTTACGGATATTCATAAAGTTCATGCTCCTTATGCAATGCGGTGATTCGATGTCTAAGCTTTTTTAAAAATGATACAGCGCCGGAAACCTTCGGAAAGCAATCATCCGTTGGAAGTTCCTAAGTGGAATGCTGTTATATTACCTGGATGTATATAACATATTTATTAACTTACATTTACTCCCATCAATGTAAATATATTTTTGAACTCATTGAAGTCTTTTTTTACATGCATGATCTCCTCTTCAAAGTCGTCGACGATAACGTGCATAAACGGTTCGATGTGGTCTTTAATTATGGGTCGAAGAAGAAGAGACCCCGCCAGAAGTAGATCATGCGTATCTTCAAGAGCTTTCTCAAACTGAAATGAGACCATGCGCTCCATTACATCTGTCTTGGCCTTGAAAATGAGGCGATCCTTTTCAAAATGTGAGTGCTCTGCGTCCGGGTCTATGGGATTGTATTGAATGTTGGTCCATTCGCGGTAAATGCCGTTATACTCTTCAAGAATTTTCTCTAATGCTGCAGTAATCTGGCGACCCTTAAGACCCCCTACCACAATTTTCTCTAATTTCTGAAAGTCTCGACCTGTATTAAACAACTCCTTCAGCTCTTCCATACGGATTATAAACTTGTCTAAACGCCCAAATATTTCCTCAGGGTGCCAAGTCCAATCTTGAGAATTGAAAGTGGTACCGATTTTAAATTTCTTTAATGAGTTGCGACATTCCTTATAAATAGATCTATTTGGAAGGATGGATTAAAAAAGTTAGTTTTGCTGTATTCCACCTACTTGTAATAGTCCAGGTGGCGTATATTTGTATCCACCTTTTTGTAAGCCTCGTCTACATCCCCTTGAAATATGGAATCGGGTTCAACTGTTCGGATAACGCATTCGATAACGGAGTTATGAAACAAGTTGAAAAACAGCGTCATGTTGCTTAAAGTATGAAAGTAGCGAGAGTGACCCCAAACTAATCCAATTGTTAGCATCAGTGAACGGATATCCTGCCTATTATCGTCCATGTCGTTAGACTCAAATTTGTCCATTTTTTTTTTCTAAAATGACGCATACAATTAATATTATTATTTTATTATATTTATTATTATATTTTATTATTTAATTTATTATTGTTTATTATTGTACAAGAACTGTCTGCCTTGTGTCGCCGCAACTAAAACATAAACAAGTTGGACTACGGATGGTGCATACGAGGGTCTGAAGACTCAGCGACAGCCACTGTTGAATGCAGGGAAATGCGTAAAGCTTGCCTGTGAAGTCAAAACAATTCATGATTTTTTAAGGAAACTTTATGGTATTTATAGCTAAGCGAAGTATAAAGAATATGCCTATGTCAACGAAAGTATGTGTATAAAGAAATTTGGGTACTGTGCACAATTCAACTTCCTCATGTTAGCAAAATATGCACATGAGCTTGATAATAATTATAATAATTAATACTTTATTGTTATTGCTATACATATTGCTGTGACTATACATTGAACAGGTGTTCAACCATCGCTAATGTTGAATGCAAAACTGGGTGGGGTTGGTAATGGTGATGACAACGAAGCGTTTTCTCGAGGTTTGGATGTTTAACATCGTGGCTTCCATTTACTGTATTGCCGTCAGAGACCGTATTCAATAACTAATTTTATCCTTTAGTTTAGCCAGCCTTTTGAAGGACATCTACTTGGGTTGTAGTTTTTTAAGCTGGCCCTGATATTTCTTTTACGCCAAACTTGGTGATGTTGTCAAAGCGAACGTATGTTAATTTCGTTTCGTTGATCGTAGTGCGGATTGTGCTAACACTAATTTTTGAGTTGCGCGCGGTTCAGCCTGAGGAGAGTGATACTAAGCCCGTTCTTTCAAGGTGTACTGTGGACGATGTTTCCTTCCACACAGCTTGAAGCTTTATTTTTTTCTGAATTCAAAGGTGTATTACATTAATTTAAACACATTTACATACAATTTAAACACAGAATACAGTTGACGGTTTGGAAAAAGATTTAAGAATAAAAGGCATGCTCAGTGAGGTACCGCCGCAGAGCATTGCTTCGCAGGCGCGGGGACCCCTACTCTGTCAGCTTCCTTTGTCTACTCTCCAGGATTCTGAGCGTTCTCATAACGCTTGCGGCAAACGCCGGTGACGCTTCCCAGATGGCGGCATCCTCCAGCATCAAGGGTGATCCTGGACCCAGCAATGGTCTCCAGCTCCTGCCTCTCGTGCTCGAAACGGTGGGATTCGAAGAGTATGTGCTGCACATCCTCCACTATGCTCTATGCCCCTATGCCTATAGCTGCGGAAGCAGCCGTGTCCGCTTAGCGCCTGGGTATGGTAGAAATCTCCCTGCCCGTGTGGCCTTCCCATCCAGCACGCTGTGTGAGGGATGAGGGTGTACGTCCAGCGTCCTTTTGGCGAGTTGTCCCACCGAGCCTGCCTAATCTTTAGCCTTCTCCGTCTAGCGGCCTTGGAGCCTAGAACTGCCGCGCTGTCCTGCGAATCTCCGTCCTCTTCCATATGAGCTCCGTGAGAGGCAGTCACCCGGCGATAACCAGCATCACAACTTCCGAAATAGTCTGGAACGAGTACGCGGTCCTGATGGCACACACCTGTGTGGCTTTCGTCTAAACAGGCACTGTATACAGCATCTGCGACGTGAGAATAGACGTGAGCAGCTTCTGGGATGCCTGCTTCGGACCTCGGGTATTGAGCAGCATCCTGGATAGCGCTCCCGCAGTTCCGCTGGCCGAACGTACTCCAAGTGTTCCTTGAACGACAGGTGGGTGTCGATCAGGACGCCTAGGTATTTGATGGCCCGCTGTGACAGGATCGTGTTCCCTCCGACTTGCACTCTGGCTGTCTCCACCATCTCGTGATGGCGTTCAAAGTCGATCTCCCCTTACTGAAGCCTTATAGCTCCGGGGAAAGATCGCCTGCTGCTTTGATGGGTGCATTCATCCTCGTTGCAATCACCCCCCCAAACACCTTCCCATTCGTGTTTAGTAGGCAGATAGGCCAGAAAGAAGACGCCTCTCCTGGTGGCTTGCCCGGCTTGGCCAGCATTAGAAACCGATGCCTCTTCCCCCTTTCCGGGACCGATCCCTCCTGCAGGCACTTGTTGAAGAGCCTGGCGACTTCCGACGGCAACAGCGCTAGTGCCAGCTTCACCGCCCTATTCGTGATCGCATCTGGGCCAGGCGCCTTCTTCGCTTTAGGTTTCTGCCTGCCTGCAATACCTTCGCGTCCGTGACCAGGCAGATGTCGATCAAGCTGTGCTCTGACCAGAGGATATGGGTGAGTTGCTGTCCTCGCGAAAGCAGGGCACTGACAATCTCGTCCAGCGCCACAGGCAGCGTGACCGTTTTTGGTATGTTTTGCAATGTAAAAAATGAAGCTGCTCTCATGCGCGATGACAGGTTCTGCGGAGCTCTGCAATCTCCTCGCTCCACCAAAACCCCGGGTCTTGGTGTTTCCTGATTAACGTCTACTACCCGGACGTGGCTTCTTCAAAATTAGTGTATGGCAACTGGTCTTGATCTAGTGTTTTTATAACTTCATTTACCTCTTCATCTCCTAATATCTGGGTGTTACTAATATCTGCTTTTGCCCATTGTATTGCGTGGTTTAAGTTGACAATTTCTTCTTTAAGCATTTTAATTTGAAACATTAATATTGTGCTAGTGTCTTTTTGAGGATCTCCTCCGTATTATAAGCTGTTTATAAGATTTGAATTAGCCTGGGTGATATTATTTATTTATTCTACGATAAGTCTGTTTAGATTAACTTGATTGTTGTTGTTAGTTAATGCTGAATTTATTTTTTCTTGAACTATTTCGAAATCTCTACTGTCGGGAGATCCAGTTAGGCGCTGCCTAATAAATCTATATGTCTTTTCCTTTTTCTCTTAATCTTGAGGTTATTAATTAAATTTTTTGAAATTCTAATTTCTTCGAATATAAATGGGGTCGTATGTTTTTGTTGTATGTTTTTGGGTCGTATGTTTTTTATTAATAGTTAGCAGTGTAATTAATTTTTGTTTCTTCGTATTTTTCTATGTCAATAATATGAACTAATCTGAAGGTTCCCGTTTGAACTTTTGCCAGTCCGGTAATTAGAGTCACGATATTGGATTTCGTGTAGTCAGTTATTTGCACGTCAGCAGCGCACACAGTGAAAAGGGTACTGTTGTCGTGGTGCCTCAGTCCTTGGAGGACATAGGGCTGAGGAAGTGGCCGCCCGGATAGCAGACACGATTTGTGCAGCTGAGCTCGCCGGATTTGGGGTGGGTTCTTTGGACGCCACTATCCTCTCCAAACTTAATCAGAACAATTATTTACGTGCCTGAAAAATAGAAGAAATCGTTCGACAGTCTGTCTTTCTGTCCACATTGCCCCGCAAGCATATTTATGCTTGATCGTGAAAACGATCGGACTATGTTTTGGCCGCTTTCCCTCCCCAATTGCAAGCCTCGTGCGCCTTTGGATCGTCGCGGGCCGTGCAATACGATCCCCTTTTGTTCATGTCGTTCGTCAAAAGTTATGTCATTTTTCTTGACCCAGTCTTCCAGTTGTACCAATGCCCCCCTTTCAATGGGTTTCTACCAATGCATTTTTTTTTGTTGCTTTAAATTCACATTACAAGTTTATTAAAAATGTTGGTAAATTGTGTATTGGACATTAAAGGGTGTCAATAGGTGTTGTTATAGCTAGTTTGAATTGATATAAATTGTGTATTTAATGTTTAGGTGTATTAGAATATAGTGTATTTTGGGGAGATAATATTTTGGTCATATGGTATATAGTGTATATGGGGCACGAATATATATATATAAATAAATGTCTGACAATATTGGGAAAAATGTCCCGTTGACTCACACTCTGTTATTCCATCGTTGAGAGCTCTTGTTCCGGAGTTGAGGTCTTATTTGTTGGAAACGTTAGGCATAGTTAAGCATATATATATATCATATCGTGCTGTGTTTTGGTGTTAGCAATTCACTAATTGTACAAAATTATTCGTATTGATTTAAAAACAACACATTTGTTCAGGCCGCGAAGCACCCTGTATGGCCCGCTCTCCTCTCGCTCTTTTCGAATGCCCACACTCCAGCGCTGGATGCTGGCGCTTCCAGGCTCTCCCGTTTCCCCGCTCCCGTGGAGTTCCAGTGCGCTCTGAAGCACAGCGCTCAATTAGTCTTAAGTTAGTCTCGATTGTCAACCAGAGAATATATAACGCCCGGTCGGTCCGCGCCATTTACGAAAAGTTCCAAGTGTTTTTCTTCGCGATCGCCGAGTGTTTTTTCTCCCCCACAGCTTCTATCACGGCTATCATCAACCACACCCGTGGGCCCAACAGAAGCTGCCTTCAAACCGAGGTTGACGTCCCCCGACCATTTGGTCCTTCGAGCCGGATTTTCCAGCGACAAAATTCCAATCAAGATAAGTACGAAATTGATAAATTCAGTATATTTAATTGCCGGTCAACAGTCAGCCA
>VNJO01000230.1:0-16941 GCA_008042535.1 Drosophila tani
ACGCATAGCCGCTTAACGGTAACTACCTGTAAGGTTTAAGCCAGGTTAAAAAGGTTAGATTGAGAGCTAGGCCCAAGGAATACATTACTTTTTTATCACATTTATCACAATGGTAGGCATCGGCTCCCTCGAGCAGCTCCCCCTTGACATACTGCTCCAGAGATTCGGTTAATGAGCTATGATTCCTAATATCGACACTAAATACACTAAATGGTTCCTCTTTGGAGTAGCGATGGGGGCACTCTTGGCAGATCTTCTGGTCGCTGAAGGAGCCGCCCAGCGTGGCGTTCATCAGCTGCGGCTGGCCCAAAGCCTTCAGTCCCTCGTCCAAGCTCTCGAACAGGGACATGAAGAACTCCACGGCATCCTGTTGCTCGCGCAGATTCACGGGCTCCCCTTGCAGCCTGTCAGGAAAGGGAGTAAATTAAATGCAAAGCTCTCCTTAGCTCTGTGACTCACTTGAAATGCGTCCAAAGCCCGCGGGGCACATAGAACTGCAGAGCACTGTGGCCCAGGTGGGCGAATATGGCCTGGACATGCTTCAGAATCACCACATGGTAGTTCTTGCGCACATCCTGCGACCCGTCCGTATCGGAGCCCGCACCCGACGACGACGAGGAGAAGGAGACTAGGGCAGAGGCGGGGCCGGAGAAGAGGGCCGCCGGTCCCAGACCGCCGCCCCCCGTCAAATCCGAGTCGCCGCTGAAGTCCTCGCCATCGGTGGTGGCGGCGCCATGAGCACGTAAGATACCCACGCGCACGGCCGGCACCATGTACAGCTGCTGCAGCACCGAGTTCATGTAGCAGGTGGCTCCGGCGTTCTTCAGGCCGCAGAAACCTTTGATGGGCCTCGCCCCAACGGGCGGCAGGTAATCCCATTCGCGCAGCGGATCCGTATCTGTGTCGGTACATAGGATTAATAGGAAATATTGTAGCAGGATGGCATACGTATATACTTAGTTACATACTTATATAGTTACTTACCGACCTACTTATGTACTTATAATTACTTAAAACACAGACTTAATTAACAGTTAAGATAAATGTAAACACAATGTGCAAATTACTTATAATGTTAAGCTAACAGAGCATAAAAAACCCGCTCGATCGGCATCAAAAAAAGAATTATGTTACTTTTTGTCATTTCTTGCTCTATTCGTTTGTCACTTCTTCTGCAGATGGCGCAATTTTATCGCGCGGCCAAAGCTCGAATGCGCCACCTTTCGGCTACAGCTTGTAACTGCAGTGCCTTAGGGGGGTGGTGTTAAAATTCTAACCTTATTGGTAATATCTCCCATGTTTATCTCCCGAATTTACTGAAATTTTCAGAAAACGTCCGCTCAAGCCTATTAATTTATTGTATTTATTAACTTTAACCAGAAAATAACGAGTATAGCTTATTTAACGTTTGTTATGATTTTTAAGGGCGGAGGGGGGCGTGCCCAAATTTTAAAACAAACTTAATCTGCGTGCAACAGATTCCAATCTTAGCACCAAATTCGGTAACTCTAGCTCTTAAAGTCTCTGAGATCTGTTGTTTCGGACGGACGGACGGACAGACGGACAGGCGGACAGACGGACATGGGTAAATCGACTCGGCTGGTGATACTGATCAATAATATTCTTTGTGGTCGGAGATGCCTACTTCACTGCGTTGCAAATATCATGGCAGAATTATAATACCCTCTGCATGGGTATAAAAAGAACAAAACCTGACTCTAAATGTGTTTCATCTACAATATTTTATTTTAGTTATGTTTTTTAAGGTTTTTGGGAGATCTAACTATTTTAACAAGAACTTGGACTGGCAGTTAACTTTAACTAAAGGTTAAGCAATAGGAAACTAACCTTTTTCAGTGGCAACAACTTTTTTCTAACCGATTTTCTCGGACATCTTGGGATTTTAACTGGAAGTTAACTTTAACTAAAGCTTAAGCAACTGACAAATCACATATTTAAGTGACAGAAACTTTTTACAAGCCGATTTTCTCTGTTATCTTTAGGGTTAAACTGGTAGTTTGCCTTAACTCAAGGTTAAGCACATAGAGAACAAAAGTGAAATAATAAAAATAATAAAACTTGAGTCTAACTGTGTTTCGTCCACCTATTAATAATATTAATATTAATATTAACTCAACTCACCCGTGCAGACAAAGTCGATGAGTGTATTGGTGAGTAGCTTCATATTAGGAACACACAGCTGGCACAGGGCAATGAGGAGATCGCAGGCAGCGGCAATGGTGTGCGGACTGCGGCAGACTGGCGGCGGGACCGTGTCCTGCCGGAGGCTGCCTTGCCGCCTTAAATGCAGGAACTCGCGCGAGGCCGTGAAGAGGAAGTCGTCGATCAGCTCGTGGATGAGCTCGTTGAGCTGCGCCTTCGAGTCCGGTACGAGGAAGAACATCAGCTCCTTGGCCAGGCAAAGATGCCCCTCGAGTAGCTCCTCGTGCACCTGAGTGTCCCCAGTGGCGCGGACATTCTCCCGTATGCGCTGCAGCCACTTGATCTCGTCGCCCAGCAGTCCCTCGCCAATCTGGAGCGGCCAGTTGTAGATGCATCCGTAGGACAGAGTGCGGCACAGGACCGAGAAGAACTCGGAGCAGGTGGCCTCGTACTGCGGGACCAGCGTCTTCAGGGCACCCACCAAGAGGTTGACCATGTAGGCGAAGGGACGCCGATCGCCGGCGCAGTAGGTGGAGGCCAGGAAGAGCTGCTCGGAGGCCACCTGCCGCACATGGCGCAGCGGGTTCTTGAGCACAATGGAGGTGATGAACTTGGGCCAGTTGGCATCGCTGCTCAACGCCTCGTTGGCACTCGGATTGAGGATGAACGAAATGGTGAGCACCTCGAGCGCCTCCTTGCACATGCTAAAGTCCTGGCCATCGGGCACGATCACCTCGTCCTCAAAGTCGCCGCCGCTGCTGCCGCTGCTGCCCAGGGCCTGCAGGTTGCCGCAGGACGAGGCCCAGGCCAGCTGCACCACCGCCTTGATGGTGGAAATGTCCGGGCAGGACCACTGCAACGTCGAGCTGAACAGCGAGCGGCACCGGTCGCCCTCCTGCGTGGCGGACAGCATCTCGCGGGCCAGGATCACGGCCAGCTTGGCGGAGATCGCCCGCAGCGTTCCCTGCGAACTGTTCGGCATCGTCGAGAAGTTCTGCTTGAGGATGTCCACCTGGGAGCGGGCCCCGTTGTCCAAATCGCAGATCATTGGCTCATCGCCGACGCGCGACAGCACGCTGCCCACGATGTAGAGGAAGAGCTTGGCCAGCCGCAGGACGCACTGGAAGGAGGCACGCTTCGTATGCATATCGGCGCTGGGCAGGAAATTGTTCTTCGTGAGCAGCTCCAGCACGAAGTGGGCGCACCCAGAGTGCATCCACGCCGACTGCACCTGCAGTGCCTGCTCGCCCAGCGGCTCCAAGGCGGGTATCAGCAGGCCGTGCAGCACACTCAGGTTGTAGAGCACCTGGGCGGGTGTGGGGTGCAGGAACATCTGCTCGGGCGTGCAGCCGGCGGTCTCCTCCTCAGCCTCGGTGGGTGGCTGCTCCAGCGTTTCTCCCTCCTCCTTGGGCGTTGTCTTCTCCCTAGGCACTTTGCACATCAACTGGAGCTGGCGCATCGTCTGGCGGTCGCAGGGGAGCAGGTGCAGCAGGATCTTGGCGCTCTCGCGCAACCGGCCGTGCTCCAGGTCGCTGCCCAGCTGGTAGAGCTTCAGAAAGAACTCGGTGTACTGGTAGTTCTGCGCGATGATCACCCCGGGCAGCGTGCTCTCCGACTCCACGCGCTGCATATCCGGGCAGGGACGCGGCGGAGAGCCGGTGCTGGAGTCACTCGAGGAGTCGGGACTGCTGGCGAGGCCGGTGCCCACGGGCGTCAGCTTGGCGGTGAGTATCATCTTGTCGCGGATGGTGTACTGGTAGAGGGGGCTGATCTCGTCGGAGACCTCGATCATCTCGCCGTTCGTGTAGAAGAGATCCACCTTGATGTTGGTCGTCGAGGTGCCCTTGATCCGCTTGAGCAGGCTCCGCTTGAAGGCGGCCATGGTCTCGTTGCTGTGCGTCACAATCTCCAGATCGTCGATGGGCCGGCCGGGGTTCTGGAAGCGGATGTAGAGGCTCGTGTTCTTGCCGCGCGTTACCCGGCTGAGGGGCAGGTGGACGCGGTCGCCGGTGAAGGAGCGATCGCACTCCTTCACGTACTCCTGCAGCACCTTGAGGATGCGGCACATCTTCTCGGCCTCGATGAAGCGCATCTTCGAGTCCTTGGACTCGTCGTTGGCATTGTCCGACTGATCGGGGGCCTCCAGCTCCTCCTGCAGCTGCGTCTTGCCCAGGATCACGATGTTGCCGTAGTGCGTGCGCAGCCGGGAGCAGCACTCGCCGATGAACATCTCGTGGAACTCGCCAATGTTCTCCTGCAGCCTGGGACCCAACGCCGTGGACACCTCCTTGAGCAGATCGATGGCCTTGCTGGCGATCTCCTCGCCTCCGGTGGTGATCACCCGCCACAGGTAGTCCTTGCCAATCAGATCCTCGTTGTCCAGTATGTAGCCCCGGTGGATGGCCTTCAGCTTGTCCTCCTTGGAGTTGACCGCCTTGAAGAAGCGCTCGAAGCACTTGATGCCGCTCTCGGTGAGCAGGTGCGGGTCCAGCTGCAGGATGTTGTTCTCGAAGAAGTCCTTGTTGATGCCCGGGTCCAGGTCGGGCTCCTCGCCCATCAGCTTGCCGAACCAGCGGAAGCACTCCTCGCGATCGGCGGGGAATACAGCGCTCACCGCCAGGCAGTGCCAGATCTGCTTGGCCTGGTCCGCGCACAGCCACAGCTGGCCGTCCTTCAGCAGGAACTTGAGGAACTCCAGTCGTTCGGCAATCTGCGCCTGATGCGGAAACCGTCCGTCGATCTGGATGGTCGCCGCCTCCAGGCCCGGTGTGTCGGCCACCATTTGGCGCACCTTCTCCATGTACGCGGTGAGGCTATTGGTGACCAGGATGACCAGGGAGTAGTCGTTCTGCAGCCGCTCGATCACCTGCTGCCGATTGGTGCCCGTCTGGGTGCGTGGCGCATGATTGGGCGTCGTGTCGTAGAGGCAGCAAATGTCCCGGATGAGGCGCAGGGCAGGGAGCACCCAGCCATCGCCCGACTTCAGCTCACCCACGCACTTGTCCAGCCAAATGGTCTTCTGGGCATCCCGCTCCTGCGAGCAGCTGTAGTCCAGGATCTTGACGTGGGCGCCGAGCGCCTGGTCGAGCACCTCCGGCGGCACCTCCTGGCTGTGGGCCAGGGTCCAGAATAGCTTCAGCACCTTCTGCGCCATCACGCCGTTCTTATCGTCCTCGGCCAGCCGGCGGATCAGCTCCAGGAGCCTCTCGCGCTGCCTCTTATTGGCCGTCGTCATGCTGGCCTGAAACGCCTCGAAGAGATGGTCCAACTGCTCCGGGGTAAAGTCCCAGGCCAGCTTGGCCAGCAGATCGTGCACGTTCTTCACAATGGCCTCGTGCTTGCCCGCCTGAGCCCGCCACACGGCATCCAGATCGTCGAGGGTCAGCGCCTGCTCCTTGATCAGGAAGCGGATGATCTTCTCCAGCTTCTCCACGTACTGCGGCTGGTGCAGCGAGTCCTTGAGCACGATGCCCAGGACATCGGACGACTTGATCCACTGGGCCATTCGCTCCGCCGTCAGCCAGTCCATCTCGTCCTCGGGCATGCAGTGGGGCAGGGGCTGGGAGCGATGCGAGTAGTAGGCCACCGAGGAGAGCACCTTGTTGATCTCGTTGAGGGCGTTCATCTTGCCATTAAAGCTGGACACCTGCAGCAGGCGCAGGATCATCTTCAGTCGAAACATCTCCAGGTCGCGTATCAGCTCCTCCTGGCCGGTCAGGCGGCTGGCCAGAAAGCGCGCGGACTTCACGATGCCATTGATGTAGTCATTCCGCCCCTCGGGCTTCACCTCGCGCTTCAGCTCCTCGTCGGTGAAGCTGTCGAGCAGGTCCAGCACCACGTTCCAGGTGGGCATGAAGTACTTGGCGATGGTGGCGGGCGTCAGCAGCTCATAGCACTGGCCAAAGGGTCGCAGGAGGCTGTGAATGAGCGCCAGGGTCAAGCGGTTATCTTGGCCCGGTCCCGTACCGGAGTGCTCTGTCTCCAAGCTCTTGGCGGCGGTGGACTTGTTTTGGTTACGCTTCAGCAGCTCCAGACCGCTGTTGAATCGCTCCAGCAGATTGTCAAAGCCCCCCAGCTGGCCGAAGCGATTGATGAGATCAACCAGCCAGCCCCGGGCATTCTTGGGCTCCGGTGGCGGCCGGGCGTACATCTTGTTGCTATCCAGCGGTCCCCAGATGCAGTCCGGCGTGGCGAAGCACTCCGGCTGGCGGGCCGCGTTGAACGTGTTGAACTTGTTCTCCGGATCGAAGACAATGGCCAGCAGGTCCAGCAGATAGGGATTGTCGCGCTGCATGTGTATGGCGATCAGGTTCAGCAGCTTGCCGCAGGACACCAGGATGCAGTGGTGGATGTTATACTTCCACGAGTTCACCGCCTCGTCCGTGAGGATCTTGGCAAACGAAGTGCTCAGTCCATTGCGGTAAAACTCCACGCACGGCTCGCAGTCATGGTCCACACCTGTACATAAACTCAAAGCAATTAGCAATGGGTCTTTGGGAGGAATTCAGAATTAACTTGCCCGCCTGGGTCAGCTCAATGGCCGCATTGAGCAGCACCTCCAGCTCCTGTTCCGGCAGCACGGGCACCACCCAGCGCGGATTGGATATCTTCTGGGTCAGCGATCTCAGTTTCGTGGTGGGAAATGAGGATATCAGCTTCTCTGGAGGCCTAAACAAGAAAAAATGCGAGATCTTAAGTCAAGAGTGTGAAAAAACCATCACTTTAAAGCTCTTTTTAATTATCTGTAAAACTATCGACGATACTATCGATATTTATCGATGGTAGCGTCACTATCGATTTTTTTTACATCGATACATCGCCTTAGCAGCAAATCAGTGAATTCGTTTAAAAATGTTAAGTTTTTGCCAATAAATATAATATACAAATAAATATAATCTTAAATTTGTATATTCTTTAGAACGGACCAAAACATTTTTAATTTAATTTGTCGATACTATCGATATTATCGATGGTTTGGACTATCTTTATCGAAAATATCGAGTAAGGGCACTATCGATGCTTTTACAGCTCTAGTACAATTACTTTGAACAAATTAGAGTGCTTAAAGCAGGCTTCAAATGTTCCAAGAGACTCTTGGAACCCTTTAATTAAAAATACCTTTTCATAACATAATGTTTATAACCAGTTTGGCCTTGAAATAGTTGTAAAAAAGCTTCCCCAAGAGCGGCTTTAAATAATTCTAGCAGTTGTGGTAATCAAATAACTTAAAGGTGTCAATTAAGTAAATTATTTTCCGAGTAAAATTCATTTTGTAGCCAATAAGTTTTTGTAGCCAACATAACGCAGGTTTTAAAATACATAAAAATAATATTTGTTAGTACTTTAGCTCAGATTAACCTGCTTTAAACCTACTTTACTTTAAATAGCAGATATTTGCTATTGAAAATAAATAAATAAATAAATGTTACTCTATTCTATGCTGGTATTTCCGGAACAGATGCTATAGAAACCTCCACCAGGACTATCCATTTTGGAGACTATGTAAAGCGGAACGTTTTTCGGGTCTTGAATGTCAGCTAATCATGATGGACAAGCCAAGATAAGATAACGCCCTGCATAGGTATATTCCAAATGAGACACTAATAGCCGCGTCGTTCGAGTAAATATATTAGAATAATTGTTTGTGGTAAATTCGTTGTGGCCAATCTACGTACATGGATATGTATGTGCATCTG
The DNA here is from genome assembly GCA_008042535.1 of Drosophila tani. Taxonomy (NCBI): domain Eukaryota; kingdom Metazoa; phylum Arthropoda; class Insecta; order Diptera; family Drosophilidae; genus Drosophila; species Drosophila tani. The sequence goes on from VNJO01000230.1 coordinate 7,860, forward strand.
GGAGATAACGTTTTATAGCCTCATTGTTGGGCATTATCACGTTTCTGCACACGGACGGTGTTTGTAATGGAATTTAGTGGGTTCCGCTGAACTCGGGGTGACGACACCTCTCGAATTAGCCTGGCCAAAATCAGCTGCTGGCCAAAGCATGCTTTAATGAATTTATTACGGGCGGCGGTAGGCAGTAGTTGTGGACCCAGCCCTGGCCAAACAAAGAATGCAAGTGGAAGAGGGAACTGCGCAAAAGTAAACACACGAAACGAATGTCTGAGGTTGGGGTTCGTTCGGTGGGAGGTGGAAGGGTGTTCTGGGTGCTTTGGGTGCTTTGCTGGGGGTGGTGCTACCACTAGCAGCAGTTCACACACCCCGAAAAGTTATCGACAAACAGCTGCCTGCCCGCTTGCCTGCCCTGGCTAATTAAGTGCAATAAACTACGCACTAAACCCCCGCTAATTGGGAGCCATCATGCGAGCTGGGAGGGATCGGGAAATGGGGATCTCTGTTGACTTACACTAGTGTGACGCTGCTGTCTACGCTGCCCGCCGAGGATGAGGCTGTCACATCCGAACCGACATCCGAACTCTGGCTGGCCGTCGGCGGTGTCTGTTGCTCCTGGCTGCTGCTGTCCAGGCTGCCATTACCGCTGCCTCCTCCTCCGCCGGGCAGGCTCGATGTTGTGACTGTGCCCGTGCCCGTGCCCGTGCCCGTTCCAATTCCCGTTCCCGTGCTCTGCGCCGGACTCGTTGATGTCGTGGCTGTAGTGCTGCTCGTCGTGGCGGTGGTGGTGGTGCCCGGCTGTCCGGTGGTTTGCCTGCGCGTGTCGAACGTCATTGTGGTGGCTCCTCTTCAACTGGCGGCGTTCCGGAGGCAGAGGCGGGGAAATGGAGGTGCAGGAGCGCTAGATCTAGGTGTCTTAGTAATCCTACTGCAGTCTGCACTGGGCGGCGTTATTCTTTTTGGCTTGGTTGTGATTCGTCTTGGATTCTATGGCAGTTGTGAAGTGTCCCGTGTCCCTTGTCCTTTTTTTTGTTCAATTTGCGAGATTTGGGGAGTTGCCAGTTGTTGTTGCGGTTGCGATTTTTGAGGCACTATTGGTCGGCGACTCCCGGCTCTCTCTCACTCTCTCTCTTGGTCTCTTGGTCTCCTTTACGCTGCCTCTGGATCTCACTAGCTTATTGTCCTTTTTCCAATAAGAACGGGGCGCTGCGTTGCGTTTACATATTCCTGGTCAGCGGCCACAGTTTGCAAAAATCTATAAACTGCAACGAAGCGAAAGAAGAAGCAAAGAAGCAAATAAATACAGGCGCACAAGGGAGACCGAAAAAGGCACACACACACACACGCCAGCGGGCGAGCACGCACCAACATGTACAATAGCAGGTCGCTGTGTGTGAGTGAGCGCGAGTACATGTATGGGGGAGAAAGAGAGCTGTGTTGGGTTGGAATATGAAAAATCAATATTATTTAATAGACGGGGGGCAGCAAGCGCCAAATAATGCTCCAAAAGCACACAAATTACGCTCCCGCTCCTGCTTACTCTCTTTCGTACACACACGCGCGCACACCCACAGCCACAGCCACGGCAAGTGTGTGAATTTAATTTAATGTTGTTTTTGTTTTACGCTGCTGCTGCTGCTCTCTTCATTCTTATTTATTTATTATTATTTTTTTGGGCAAACAAAGAACATTTTTGCTACCGAAAATTACATCACGTCGCTCTCGTCTCTCTGTGTCGCTGCTGCCTCCGCTCTCCTTTCCTCTCGCTCTCCTGTCCGCCCGGCAACATCCTTTTAAACGGAATGTCGGTCGGTGGGTGGAGCAAGTGGCGGCGCCGGCGGGATGGGAGCGAAGGGGGTGTGCGAAGAAGGGGTGGTGAAAATAACTACGCATAAAGATTTCACAAGTCCGTTTGTTCGTGTTTGTGTTTCTGGCACAGAGAGACGACGATACGATGCGAAAAAAAAGGCTGAAGATGAAGAATGATCTCCCCAGCCCCTTAGGGGCGGGTGTGGCGGTAGCGGAGGGGGACGGGGACTCTCTCACTTTCTATCTATCACTTCACTTGGGAGTTGTGGGAGCAAGCCAACGGAAGTCACTCAAGGACGGAGCCAGTGCGGCTTTTTATTATTTTTCCGTTCCGTCGTCGTTGCTCTTCTGTTTTTCCCACTCACGGACTCTCTCTCCCATACACGCACAGCAAATTTTTTTTTTTTTGCGAATATCGAACACAACTCACCATTTTTTCCTAATTCCCCAAAAAATATATCTTCCTGCAGGCTGCTGGAGCAGGACAGAGCGCCGCGAATTCGCCTCAGTAAGCTGCGCACTCTAAACTAACCGAAAACTATTATTTTGCGAATTTTCTTCTCTGGCCCCTGAGCTTACACAAATCAGCCGGCCAATATAGACAAAATGGCGTCTGCTTTGGTTCTTTCCGATATTCCGCGACCACCCAGCGGGCTGTGTGACTTTCGTTGAAAGTTGATGCGGCCGGCCACAGCTAGCTTAGGTTTGTTTGCGTGCAATTTATCGTTAAATTGTTAAATTAAATTAAATTTCTTTTGCTAGGGTTGTGCAGTTCAGGCGAACTAGTTTTGAACTGAACCAGTTCGTGTGGTTCATTTGGTGCTTTCGGCTCTTGTCATCGATTTTTTTGCAACTCTACTTTCGACCAGAGTTGTCAAACCGGCGAGGCAATGGACGTGATCGAACTGGTTCGGTGTAGCCAATCGATGAATTCGCCGATAGACATGGAATAGTAAATAAAAATTAAGTTAAAAACAAAAAAATAATATGAAAATGTACGACGCTCTGGAACGCTGCCCGGGCGCCTACTGCGGACGGTCGCTGCTGGGTAACGACACCTGGAGCAGCTGCGGAGTCTGTCCCAGGGGATCGCGGGTGAGCCCTACTAGAGCCCTGAATTTGTTGTTATGCTTCGTCTAATGAATTCTCTTACAGGTAAACGCCAGCTACGCCTGCTCCCCGTGTCGGGACGAACTCACCCCGTACTCCTGGCTGTACCTGGGCTTCATGACCATGTTGCCGCTCATGATGCACTGCTTTTTCATTGACATGGACGCCAAGGATCGCAAGTGAGCTGAGGCTGTTTCAGTTGCTAGCCAATGAATGCATTAACATGGATATCTCTTGTTTTTATAGGTTTTCCCGTAAGCAGCTGATCCTGACAGCCAGCGCCTTCATTGAGGTGGCTCTGTCCGCGATCCTGGCCACCCTGTTCATGGAGCCCATGTGGGAACTGCGCCTGTACGCTTGTGAGGTGCGCAAGCTCACCGACTGGTACACCTTGTTCTACAACCCCAGTCCCAATTACGAGTCGCGGGTCTACTGCACCCAGGAGGCAGTCTATCCACTGTAAGGCCTTTATATCAAGATCACAGATTAACTTTCCATTTTTTATTAAGCATAGCATTTGAGTTAAAATATTTTACTTTATTTCAGGCAAACTATCGTCTTGGTGTTCTACTTTCTGTGCCTGGTCAACATGTTTCTCATCCGCCCCTTGATCAGCAAACTGATGAATGTGGGTGGCAAGAGCAAGGCTCCCATTTACTCCGCCCTCTACTTCCTGCCCCTGCTCACCTTCATACATGCCCTTGGCTGCGGCCTGATCTGTGAGTACTGCATCAGTTGTATTTATCAATTAGATCGACAATTTGCCTTGCAGACTACTCCTTTCCTTACCTGAGCGTGGCCATTTCCATGGTGGCCAACGCCATTCATTATTCCCTTAAACTGGACCAAACCCTGAAGGCGCTCGTCTGCTCCTCGGTGTGGGAACTCAAGAATGTCGTTATTATCTGTAAGTTACAAGAGGTTAGAGCTATAAAAACATCGATATTTTCGATAAAGATAGTCCAAACCATCGATACAATCGACAAATTAAATTAAGATGTATCGATGGTGGAAAAAAAAAACAATCGATAGTGTCGCGGAGCACAACACCATTGATAATATCGTCGATAATTTTACAGCTCTACAAGAGGTTTTCAAACAGTTAAAGAAACTTACTTTCGATAGGTGTCCATTGGATGCTGTTGGCTTATGGCATCACCTCCCTCAACTACCACTATGCCTTCCTTTGCCTGGTGCCCTTTCCCACGCTCTTCTACATCCTGACCGTGCGCTTCACGGATCCGGGCGAGTTCCGGGAACTGGAGTCGAGAATTTGATGCGGCGACGTCCAGATGCAGATCTTCCATGCCCGGGGCGCCCGACGATCCACTGTTGTTATCTATGTGTAGTGTGTACGCGTCACTTAATTTATTCTGTTTAATCTGTCTAGTGTGTAGGCTCTCAGCTATTCATTCTGGAGCTGAGAAAAAATCGATTGCAATATCGATATTATCGATTCTTTTTTTTTCGGTCCAACATCGATTCTATTTTGGCGGAATCGATGTATTAAATTAATATCTATAAATTTTAAAAATAATCGATATAATCGATGTTATTTTCTAAAAGATCAAAAATAATCGATGCACTGAGAATCGATTTTTTCCCAGCTCTAATTCATTCTCGTCGATGTATCACATGTAGTCCGTAGTCCTTTCATCGTTCTTTTCGTTTTTAATTATATTTCACATTAATTATACACATATAGTAATATTAAATACAAATCATCAGTTTCCCATCTCTAAAATAGTTTTTACACAATACATATTGCTACATATTGAATTTGGATGCCGCGCTACCCGTGTTCACATTCAGATCCTTCGTTCCACACGCCGCTTCTGGTCGTGCTTCTGTGCTTGTGTGTGAGTGAGTGTCTCGGGGGCATCTCCTAGTCGGTCGTCATCTGTCCTCGTCCTCATTGTCGTCGTAATATTCCCAATTCGCAAGCCGTAGAAAATAACAAAGTCAAGGATGCAGCGGATGAGTGAAGTATAAAAGGAATCAATACCATCGAAGAGTATAGCATTTGGATATTGTTTCCGCTTGGTTTTCTTTTGTGAGGGATAAGGGATGCTGCTGTTGCTTGGAGTGATGTCTCATCTATTCGGCTGCCGTGGGATCGCTGCCGCTCGATGATGACTTGTTGCGCTCCTCCAGGAACTTCAAGCGGCGCTTCCGGAGCTCACCCAGCTCCGAGGAGTTCTCATCGAAGTCTGCCTCGGAAGTGCTCACCATGCTAACTGTCTCCGTGGCCGTACATGGCACATCATCCTCATCCGCGCCCAGATCCTCAATGGTTACCTTCTCTGCCGGCATTGGGGCTGCGACTGCTGCTGCCGTGGGATTTATCTGATGGGCCTCCAGTTGGGCCATGGCCGTGGCCGAGGTGCTGGGCTTGTCGTAATTAGCTGATCCAGGGGCTACGTCTGAGCTTGGAGCCGCCGGAGCTGGTGCCGGGGCAGATCCAGCTGCCGCGGCTGTCGGAGGCACTGCGTTAAGCTGCAGACTGGCCGCCAAACTCTGGTATTGGGACATCATAATCCCCGCCGAATCCAGCATGAGGTTAATGTTGCGCAGCAACTGAAAAATTTAGCATTGCAAGTTAAAGTTAAAGGTAATGGAGTTGGAATAGAGCTGTAAAAGTATCGATACTAATATCGATATCGAGAGTATCGAAGTTTTCAAATATCGATTTTTTTACAGCTTTAAGTTGGAATAGAGCTGTAAAAGTATCGATACTAATATTGATATCGAGAGTATCGATGCTTTTACAGAAAAGAAACTAGAAGAAAATAACTAGAGCTGTAAAAGTATCGATACTAATATCGATACATTGATGTTTTCGATTTTTGCATTAGTATCCACGTATTCAAATATCAATTCTTTTACAGAAATTAGGGATAGGAAGGTATAGGGAAGGAACTTAAAAAATATCGCCTAATAATCGATATAATAATCGATATTTTTGAGTATTTTTTTAAGTATGTATACGAACGGATGGACTGTCGATTTTGAACGGACCATTTTTCCCCGTGTAAAATAAAGGACCATTTTCGAGAATAGAGCTGAATGTAGCAGTGGAGCAAGGCTATAAGTTGGAAACAAGGACTCGTACCTTAATGCGCTGCTCGATATGCTCGCGCTGGTGCCCCTCCATGGCGCGCAGCTCGTCATCGGTGAACTTGGTCAGGTCCAGCGGCATTGGCGGCGGCGGTAGGGGCGGTGGCGTGAAGTAAACCATTTGTGGCGGCATCATGAAGGGCGGCAGCATGGGCATAGCCGGTGGCGGTGGCATCAGCCCAGTTAGGTTGGGCAACCCAGCCAAGTTGGGCAAGCCATCTAGCGGGAGAACCGGGATTAATAAGGGATTCTCCTAGAGCTACTCGCAACTTACTGCCATCGCCAAAGAGCTCAGCAAAGCTGGGCGGCAGCGGACCATTAGCACGTCCCTGGTTGGCATCGATTCCAGCAGCCGCTGCTGCTGCTGCAGCCGGAGCCGGTGCACCTCCAGCTGCCTGCTGGGCACCCGCTGCAGCTGGAGCGGCATTTCCAGCAGCAGCAGCGGCGGCGGCATCATCCGCTGCGCGCGGCATGGCCGTAGAGTTCACTGCCGGGGTGCGCAGGATGTTGAGGCGGCAAGTGGGACAGGTCTGCTGGCGCTGGAACCACGAGCGCAGGCAGGTGGTGTGGAAGATGTGGCCGCAGGGCAGCTTCTTCGAGTGATTGACCATGTCCTCGCGGCAGATGATGCAGATGTTGTCAGACTGGCGCAGCTCCTCGGGCGTGGCGTCCGGATAAAGGGTGTTCATGTTGCGAATGGCCCGCCGCGACATAATCACATCGTTCAACGCCTTCCGGAAGTTGCGGATGGTGAAGAACATGGGCCGGAAAACGAACATGGGCAGGGCATAGATCTTGGCCATGATCACCACGAACAGGATGTACAGCACGACCTTGATGAGGCCAATTACCAGCTCCGTGTAGAGCAGAAACACCGCCTTGTTCTCCCAGGGCGTGTCCGTGCGCATCTCGGCGGCGTGCAGCACGTACTTGATGGCCGTGCTAGCAATGACGGTCAGTAGGATGGCGTACTCAAAGCCGAAGACCAGCTGGACGGTCGGGCCGCGCACCAGCGTCGAGTTGTAGGCGTGCATCAGCAGAACGTAGTCGAGGATGCCCAGCATGGTTAGCAAGCTGCCCACGCGAATGTGGAACAGCCAGCCGAGCACAGGCGATCGCTCCATCTGTGGGTTATAATTTAATTAAAAACTAGAGTGGATATTGCTTTACATTGCTTACAAAGTCCACCCGCTCCTCGGCTAGCCAATGGAATGATTTGAGGAATAGGAGCACCGTGAAGAGGGCCACAAAGCGTGGATTAAAGTCATCCCGGAATACGGTGAAGGCCAGGCAGGTCTCTGTGAGGGCGTACCAAAAGCGCTCCAGCAAATGCTCGAATTCGGCAGCGCGCAGCGTGCCCAAGAAGATCTGCAAGACATAGCAAGGTTAGCGACTCCATGAGGAACTGGAACTGGTCTTACCTTGCGCAGCAGCTTGCCAAACATAAAGACAATAACGAAGAACTGTATGTAGATGACCGCCATGGAGGCATTCGACTTGGTAATGTAGACCACCGCCGGGTAGAACTGCTGCTTCTGGTAGTATGCATTCCCGATAACCGCGCTGGTCAGCGCCATGCACACAGACGAGATGAGCAGCTGCATGCTGCCGCTCCTGGTCGCCAGCGCCGCCAGCTGGCTGATGGACTCGAGGAAGATGTTAATGTTGGCCGGGCGCTCTCTCTTGCCCCCTATCCACTACATATATGGCCGCTTAAATGGGGCTTTTCTTTCCAGTTTCAATTTGGTTGGGTCTATCTGTTTCCCTACTCTTTTGCGAACAGAAAAAAAATCTCTGCTTTTCGGGGAGCTATCTGCTGTCGAAAATATTGCCCTTTTTCTCGTTTGACGCACGAATTTTGTCCAGTAACTGCTGTTGCTTAGCCGAACGTTGTTTGCTTTGCCATCTAGATTTTTCATAGGCTGAAATTGTCAGAGACCTTTGACTTTTGGCGTTTTTAATATTTTTATTCTTAACTCCCGATAATTACACGTAGTACTACCTACGATCCAGGGTTGCCACCGTATCGCAATTGGACACCCAGTCAGTACTGCCACTTGAGCTAGTTTTTGGCTAGATCTAGTCAGTTCTTCAGTCCCCGCCCGACAAGAAGTTTCTCTCTGGGACGCAATTTTTCAATTGGGGGCCTTTTGGCAGTGTTCTTATTTTCTTACCAAATTTCGGGATTTCAACCTAGTAGCGGTCATAAATTTCGTTTAATAGTCAGGGCTGCTACCGTATCGCATTTAAACAATCAGTGTGCCAGCGGCTTATCGGTAGAAAATACCATAGCTTCCACTATCGATAGTTTTAACACAATTGCGATAGTTTTAAGCAAAAGATGGAAAACCGCATAATACTCATTCATACTTTTTTATATATATATATAATTTAGTTAGCTACTTTCAAACATAAAACGTACTGATAGTACAGAATAAAAAATGGAGAGCCTCATTAGCACTATATCCCGATTTATGGAGTTCGAAAATATTTATACTGACCCGTCAGCTCCAGTCGCTTGCTTTCCGCAAGCATATGGTTTTCTGGAGTTCTTGTGAAGCCCGTAATAAAATGCCAGAAGCCAACAATTGGCCGAATTAGCCGATTTTCGTTGTTATACCCTTGCAAGGTATTACATTTTGTTAATACCTCCAGATTCTATTATATTGCAGTTAGTATTTACATTCATATGTTGAAACGGGCGAAATTTGACGATTTTTGTTGTTTTTGAAGATCCGATATCTCCGAAATCAAATTAAATATATTATACTTTTATTTAATATTAGCCATATTTTTTAAATTTTATCCAAATCGGAACACTATATTTATAGCTGTCGTAGGAACGATCGAAAATTGGCCGATTTTCGTTGATTTTAAAGATTTTGGATTAAAACTAAATATATGATGCTTTATATTTATTTCTATTAATAACTTATTTCTATTACAAACTTTCGTTTGCCTAAGATAGCTTCCTTTCTTGTTGTAATGTTGATTTTTATATGATTATTATTTTTATTTATATTATCATATGAAAGGGTATATAAACTTC
>VNJO01000233.1:0-74270 GCA_008042535.1 Drosophila tani
CGAATTATTTATTTTATTTTATTTGAATTATCCTGGTTCTTTTTTATTGATTTCCTTTGAGTCTCGTGGGCTTTTACAGTTCTTACAACGGCTGTTGTATATTCAGAGACTGTAGCAGTAGATGCTTATATATTTATTTTATTTTATTTTAATTATTAGCTTGATATATTTTGGTCGAGATCACCAAGGCGATGGAACCAGCTGTACTAGTGGGGTATTGAAGCTCCTCCGAATTATTTATTTTATTTTATTTGAATTATCCTGGTTCTTTTTTATTGATTTCCTTTGAGTCTCGTGGGCTTTTACAGTTCTTACAACGGCTGTTGTATATTCAGAGACTGTAGCAGTAGATGCTTATATATTTATTTTATTTTATTTTAATTATTAGCTTGATATATTTTGGTCGAGATCACCAAGGCGATGGAACCAGCTGTACTAGTGGGGTATTGAAGCTCCTCCGAATTATTTATTTTATTTTATTTGAATTATCCTGGTTCTTTTTTATTGATTTCCTTTGAGTCTCGTGGGCTTTTACAGTTCTTACAACGGCTGTTGTATATTCAGAGACTGTAGCAGTAGATGCTTATATATTTATTTTATTTTATTTTAATTATTAGCTTGATATATTTTGGTCGAGATCACCAAGGCGATGGAACCAGCTGTACTAGTGGGGTATTGAAGCTCCTCCGAATTATTTATTTTATTTTATTTGAATTATCCTGGTTCTTTTTTATTGATTTCCTTTGAGTCTCGTGGGCTTTTACAGTTCTTACAACGGCTGTTGTATATTCAGAGACTGTAGCAGTAGATGCTTATATATTTATTTTATTTTATTTTAATTATTAGCTTGATATATTTTGGTCGAGATCACCAAGGCGATGGAACCAGCTGTACTAGTGGGGTATTGAAGCTCCTCCGAATTATTTATTTTATTTTATTTGAATTATCCTGGTTCTTTTTTATTGATTTCCTTTGAGTCTCGTGGGCTTTTACAGTTCTTACAACGGCTGTTGTATATTCAGAGACTGTAGCAGTAGATGCTTATATATTTATTTTATTTTATTTTAATTATTAGCTTGATATATTTTGGTCGAGATCACCAAGGCGATGGAACCAGCTGTACTAGTGGGGTATTGAAGCTCCTCCGAATTATTTATTTTATTTTATTTGAATTATCCTGGTTCTTTTTTATTGATTTCCTTTGAGTCTCGTGGGCTTTTACAGTTCTTACAACGGCTGTTGTATATTCAGAGACTGTAGCAGTAGATGCTTATATATTTATTTTATTTTATTTTAATTATTAGCTTGATATATTTTTTTTTTGTGGTTAATCCGATCAGATCAGGTTCGTGTTATTCATGTATAGTGGGTTGTTTGATTCAGATCCCCCAGGCGATGGAACCAGCTGTACTAGTGGGGCATTGAAGCTCCTCCGAATTATTTATTTTATTTTATTTGAATTATCCTGGTTCTATTTTATTGACTTCCTTTGAGTCTCGTGGGTTTTACAGTTCTTACAACGGCTGTGAAAAATATTCAGAGACTGTAGCAGTAGATGCTTATTCCGTATTATTTATTTTATTTTATTTTTATTATTATCTTGATATATATTTTTTTTGTGGTTAATCAGATCAGATCAGATTCGTGTTATTCATGTATAGTGGGTTGTTGGGTTGGGATCTCTCAGGCGATGGAACCAGCTGTACTAGTCGGGTATTTGAAGCTCCTCCGTATTATTTATTTATTTATTTTAATTATTATCTCGTAGGTTTTTACAGTTCTTACAACGACTGTGGAACATATTCAGAGACTGTAGCAGTAGGTCCTTGTTCCGTATTATTTATTTTATTTTATTTTGATTATTATCTTTTTTTTTTATTATTATTTTTTTATTCTTATTGTGACTTGCCGATTTTTGTTATTCATGTATAGAGTGGATGTGTAGTTAGGATGTCCAGGTAAATGCACCTCTGAATTATTTATTTATTTTATTTGATTTATTTTCTCCGAATGACGTTTTCCTAAAAACGATTTTTCATCGCCTTATTGGAAATCTCCTTTGGTCGAGATCCCCAAGGCGGTGGAACCAGCTGTACTAGTGGGGCATTGAAGCTCCTCCGAATTATTTATTTTATTTTATTTAAATTATCCTGGTTCTTTTTTATTGACTTACGTCGAGTCTCGTGGGTTTTTTATTTAATTATTACCTTGATATATATTTTTTTTGTGGTTAATCCGATCAGATCAGATTCGTGTTATTCATGTATAGTGGGTTGTTTGGTTGGGATCTCCCAGGCGATGGAACCAGCTGTACTAGTCGGGTATTTGAAGCTCCTCCAAATTATTTATTTTATTTTATTTGAATTTTATTTATTGACTTCCTTTGAGTCTCGTGGGCTTTTACAGTTCTTACAACGGCTGTGGAACATATTCAGAGACTGTAGCAGTACGTCCTTATTCCGTATTATTTATTTTATTTTATTTTAATTATTATCTTATTTTTTTTGTGGTTAATCCGATCAGATATTCGTGTTGTTCATGTATAGAGTGGATTTTTAGCTCCAGCCAGCTCCACCTTGCCCATCCTGAAGCCGATCCCTTTACCCATTCCCATTTCCCTTCCACATCCATCTCCCTGCCGCAACGCAATTAGCGGGCACATCCCTTCGGGTGGCGGACGACGAGGACGCGTTCTTTTCATTCACAAACGCTTTCGTTTGCCTTTGTGTAATCTAATTATGAATTATTTAAGCAAACATTCGTCCCGGCTCCAGCTCCGGTCGTTGACAATCTGCTTGGCCGCGGCTGCTGCCTCGGTGTCCTTTAAATTGGACGCCATTTGTAATGCTTCCTGTTCCGCCTGCCCTGGTTAGTGGCTGCTGTAGTAACTTTCTAGTTAATTTAATTCGGAAACTGCGGCCGCGGGCACTGACAGCAGGGTTCACAGACGTTCAGAGCAGGTTCAGGTGGAGTTAAAGTTAAAGAGATACACACTAAACTCTTCTGGAAATCATTCTCTCTTACTTGTGGAAGCTATATATATATATTTAATTAGCTTAGCAACGCTTTTAGGCCCTAAACTATGGCAAATCAATAGTTAACCATTATTATCAGAGGCGGCAGCCCTTGAAAATAAACCAAAAAATAATTCCATGGTGACGACAAATCCAATCGCCGGAAATCGCTGAAATTTCAACGGACAAAGGTTCGGAGCCATAAATAATTCCCACCCGCATTTCCACAGAAGTTCCTAGCAATGTCTATTGGTTCTATTGATTGATTTACGGCAACATGACTTTGGCCTCCTCCTCCTTCCATCCCTCCAAAGGATATTCGAATTGGAAGCGGCTGCATTTGCATTAATACCGATGGTCGTCGTTACGCTTTATTGACTGCCAAAGCGGCAAAGCGGCAACCTGGAACTGGAACTGGATTTTCTCTGGGCAAGAGTGGGGGATAGTAGGCCATTCAGGGAGAGGGTGCCGAGGGTGCCTCTTCATTAATTGTTGCGCCTAACGAACCGCGAATGCGACAAGCCCCTCGGCGACAAGCCCAGGCAGGGAGCCCCGGGCTCTACCTATGCCCAAAAACTATGCTTGGCCCCGAAAGCTACATATTCATACATATATTACATACATATATATATATGTACATATTCCGATCCTTCAAGCGCGCTTCCGCTTGGCCAGCAGCAACAGGCGGAAGTAGCCCGAACTTTAGCCGTCGATTAATCATCGGTATTTTTTTTCGGTTTTTTGTTTTGTTTTATTTTTTTGAGGGGGATGTTACCTGCAAACCTGAGCCCTAAAAATTCGACTTCTTCTGTATTTTTCAAGCTCACAGAAAAAGCATTTATAATAAATCAAAATCGATGTCATAATGGTGTTATGACACTGCAGCAAAAACTTCTTTAATTAAGCGATAAAAAAGATTCATTTCAAGCTTATGATATTTTAAGCTTCTTAAAAGTTTGCTAAGAATTTATAAATATATTTCCATGGAAAAAAAAACAAAGAAAATTAAATCAAAATCAATGTCATAATGGTGTTATGACACTGCATCTAAAACTTTTTTAATAAAACGATGCAAGTGAATTACTGGAAAATAAAAATGTTAGGAAAAGGAAAAAAGGAAAATTAATTAATTGTGTCACCAAATAAATATTAAAACTCCCTGAACCCTCCATGAAATAAGAATAATACCTATTCCATATTTTCCATGCTCACATAAAAAGCATTTTTAATAAATCAAAATCGATTTCTTAATGGTGGTATGACACTGCTTTTAAAACTAAATTTCTTAAGCAGCAATTACATTTTCTTTTAAGCTTATTGTAAAATATTTGAGCGTCTTAAATGCTTACCAAGAAACTTTAAATATATTTCCCTGAAAAAATAAAAAAAAAATAACACAAATAATGTTAGCTCCTCTGAGCTGTACTTTTTATCACCAAATGAATATTAAATCCCCACTAATTACTCCCCTCTTTTCATTATTTTCTTCCCCCTCACAGAGTGCAGTTCCCCGCAGTGCCCGGAGGAGATGACACCGCTGGGTGTGCCCGCGGTGGCCATACTGCCACTGCACACCAGCTCCCCGGAGCGCCGCATCACCCAGAAGGAGATCATTGCCGGCGAGGAGCGGCCCAAGTACGTGCTGCAGTCGCAGTACAAGCCATCGCCCACAGCAGGTAGGACAAGGACTCTCCATATCCGCATCTAAATCCGTTTCCCCCAAGCCCCCCTCTAATGGTCATTAGCTTAATCATGCATTTTATGCACGGCAAGCAAGCGCCACCCATTCGCTACCATGGCCACATTGCACCTCTCATATGCGACCTCCGATGACGTCGCATTTATCGCTCGAAATCGAAATTTCCCATTATGAGCATTGTTGCAAATTGATTTTTGCTTTCATTATGCAATTAAGAGATTTGGAAAGAGGGTTAACGTGAAAATTTGTGACTTTAAGTATTTGAAGAACTTATTTCTGGTTGGAAAATATGGTAAATCTATATGCAATACTCATAAAGTTATTTATTGGAAAAATTAGAGTGACCAAACACTTTTAAAGCTTCGATTAATTCTCAGAGCAGCACTTTGAAATCGATAACTTATGCTTATCGTGGTTTCTTTTAAAAAAATATAATATAACTCCTAAAATCTGATCTGTTTTGCTTTTATTATGCAATTTAAGATATGGAAAGAGTGTAAGCCTTAATCTATAGGAACATGACGTGATATTTAATGATTTAAAGTATTTAAAGAACTTATTTCTGGTTGGAAAATAAGTTAAATTAATATAAATTGCTGCTAAAGTTATTTTTTAGGAAAATTAGAGTGTCCAAACTCATTTAGAGCTTCGACCTGAGCAATATTGCTTTGAAATCGATAACTTATGCTTATCGAGGCGGTTATTTGAAAATAAAATAGTATATAAATCCTAACCTCTGATCTGAGGATAAGGAAATTAAAATATTGAAAAATTCCTTTAAAATATTAACTTTAAATGTAAATAATTATTTTAAAAGCCGTTTTTTTTGTGCAATTATTTTTTTTTGTAAAAGCTTTTGCTCCTTGAGATATTTTTTAAATTCGAAGCCAACCAACTCGCCAATCAATCGCTTCCACGTCCACAATTGGATCTCGTAAGCATCCGCATGTGAACATCCTTCACAAGCTCGTTTCCATATCCAAACTCGATATCCAATAAATGCTCTCTTTTGACAAAACCCAAAAATGCCGCAATGTGTGCCCATGTGTGTAGTGGTCAAGTCTAGGAGGGAGTCCGGCAGTAGTAGCAGGGCCACTTCCGGATCAGCCTCCGTCTCCGGCCCAGGCTCCGGCTCCGTCTCCAACTCCACGGGTTACGGGTTAGCCCTAGCTCCCGTTCCGGTTCCGATTCCGGTTACGGCCATCAGTAGCTCCTCCAAGAATAAACGATTTGTTGTTGAAACCATTACCACTATGACCACAGTGACCGAGCGTCGGATCATCCGGGAGGCGCACGAGGATG
Source organism: Drosophila tani (assembly GCA_008042535.1). Taxonomy (NCBI): domain Eukaryota; kingdom Metazoa; phylum Arthropoda; class Insecta; order Diptera; family Drosophilidae; genus Drosophila; species Drosophila tani. The sequence continues at coordinate 6,016 of VNJO01000233.1, forward strand.
TGGCCACTGCGCCCGCAGGAACTGGAGCTCCTTCTCCTAATCCCTCGGAGATGCTGCCACCAGCCCTGCCGGCCAAGGCGAGTGCCACAGCAGCAGCCGTCGCCGCAGCAGCAGCCACAGCCGCAGCAGCGGCGGAGCAAGTGCAGCAACAGCAGCAGCAGCCACAGTTCGATGCCCAGAAGCCGCCACCCATTCCGCCCAAGGAGACGTCGCCGACGCAGATCAGCGGGATACTCAAGGGGGGGAAACTCTGGAAGCAGGACTCCATCTCACAGGTGAGTCTAGAAAGGGACAGAGATCTTCAGGAAGCACTTACTATATATATCCTGATTCCAGCAATCGGATGACCAGAACAACACCGCCTCGGAGGACGAGAGCGGCACTTTGAAGCGCTCGGTGCGGTTTGTGACCGAGGATCAGGCCAATGCCGGCACCGACAGCGATGCCCAGTCGCTGGCCGGTGAGCTGGACGACAGTGAGAACCAGATCAATGAGCTCATTCCCATCAAGAAGCACTCCACGCTCTTCAACAACGCCCTGCGTCCCAACTCGGCGGTGCGCCAGCTCTTCCCCAGCGTCTCGGCCCACCAGGCTCCAGTGTTGACCTCCGAGGCTCTGAGGGCCTTTGACGAGTCCAAGAGGGCTGGCTGTTTGGTGACCCATCTTCCAGGAAGCTGCGGCGACTCGGACACCCTGCGGCGCAGCATGGAGCGCAATATCCTGCGAAGGTCCCTGATCAAGTAAGGGTCCTCCTCTTGGAAATCTTTTTAATTTCACTGACAATTTTTGGGTACCGGGTATCTGACAGTCTGTCGCCCTCGACTGAAGCTTTCTTTCTTGTTAAAAATACCTTCTTAATCCTCCCAGAAAAAAAGCCGTCAAGTCGGACATCTCTTTGGAGGAGCGCATCAAGCAGCTCACCTGCGACATTGACGAGGACCTGGCCGAGGAGCTCCAGCGAGCTGTGGATGAGGACGCCGAGGCCGCCGCCGAGCGTGCCGATGAGCTGGCCCAGCGAGATTCCCCTGCCGGCGAGGAGAACCCCAATCCCGGTCCGGTCCAGAAATTTGTCAACGGCGAGAAGAGCTTCTCGCCCAGCAGCTCCGTCTCCAGCTCTTCGAGTGGGTCGTCGGCCTACAAGAAGATCGCCGACATCTTCAATCGGGATAAGAAGCAGGAGAAGATCATGGAGTTGGAGGAGAACCCAATTGTCATCATACCGCAGGAGTGTCGGTGCCCAGCGGCCCCGGATTTGGGCATGGGCATTCAGGTGCCTGTGGTTCACACCCAAATCCATCGCACTCCGCCTCGCCAGACGGAGCCGAAGAGGCAGTTCTTGTCCTCCACTTTGGCTCCGCTCACCGCCTGTGTGGCTGGGAATAAGGATGATCTCTCCTCGTATTATACTCTGGCGGCGGCTGCTGCTGCTCATCCTCATGCCCATGGCCACGCCCATGCCCATGCGCATGCCGCCCACTACGCTGCAGCTGCTGCGGCTGCCGATTTTAATATGGGTCACCTTTTGGGAGCGGCGGCAGCGGCGGCCGCTTCAGGGGATCAGGCTGCTCAGCATGCCTTGGCCGCCCAGGGACTTGCTGGAGTTGCTGGAGGAGCAGGAGCAGGAGCTGGAGGTTCAGAGGATGCCCGCAAGGTAGCGCCCGATGTGATTGCTGGCACACCAGGCCAGGAGACAGCTGGCAGGCAGGAGCAAGATGAGCTGGCTGCCTTTGCCCAAGCGGAGGCCAAGCGAACGGAGCAGCTAAAAAAGCGCTACACGGGTGCGGATCCCAACCAATCCCAGGCCAGCAGCGACGACGACGAGCAGAATGACTATGGGTTCAATAAGCGTCCCTCGGTGCGGGGGATCAAGCCCAAGTTTAGCTCCACCAACGAGATCCTGGCCCAGATGCAGGAGCAGCTGAGTGCGGCAATACCCACCGTGGTCAATAGCCAGCCGGTGCCGCAGGCGGTCAAGAGCTATGCCATGCCCAATACGCTCAAGCAGAATCCCTCGCCACAGAATGTGCCCCAGCAACAGCAACAGATACAGCAGCAACAGCAGCAGCAACAGCAGCAGCAGCAGCAACAACAGATGCAGCAGCAGCAACAGCAGCAGCAGCAGCAACAACAGATGCAGTTGCAGCAGGGGCAGCAACAGCAACAGATGCAGCAGCAACAACAATTGCAGCAACAACAGATGCAACATCAACACCAGCAGCAACAAATGGCAGCCATGCAAAAGACAGAGCAGCGAACGTGGAGCTTTTACAGCGAAACCGGGGAACAGCAGCGCTTCCCCATGGATGCGGCGGCCATCCAGCAGACCTATTACCAAACCCTGCCCGCCGGCACCATGTTCCGCCAGACCATGATCCAGCAAGGGGCCACCGCAGCCGGCGGCGGTGGAGCGGATGATGCCTCGCTTCTGTACGCCGCCGCTGCTGCCGCCCAGAACTGCCAGAGTGTGACCTCCACTAATGTGGCCACCGTTGAGCAGAGCAAGCACAGCAGCTATAGTAGTCACTTTGCAAGGAGTCCCACCCGGCGGCCGGAGTCGCCGCCACCGCTGAGGAATTACCATCAGACCATGGTGCTCATACCGTACAATGCGGAGACCTACTCCCAGTTTGCTACGAGCAGCAGCGGTGGGATCGATCCCAAGCTGGCGCACATCCAGCGACAGAACATCCTCGAGTACCAGCAGGTGAGAGACCCAGGGGATGATGATCGGTCGGTTGATGAGGTGAGAATCCAAAATGGGAGTGGTTACGATCTATAGGATAATGTGGAGGCGGCCAACTAACCTTTCTTTTTAAGCGACGCTTTAACCAAGGGTTAAGGTTAACTAACTGAAATAATTGAAGCTATAGAGAAACTAAGGAATTAGTTGCAATATTAACTGTGGAAGGATCTAACTATTAAAATGCTTAATTAGATTAGACTGAATATATTTAGAAAATGTTTTAAACCTCCGGTTAAGGTTAACTAATCCAAATGCTTTCAACTATCGAATAAACAAAATTAAATAGATTTTAAACTAAATTATTTATTAATGTAAAAATTAATTTACAAAAATCATAATTAGCACAGGTTGTACATATATAAAACCCATTTATAACCTCAGGTTAAAGGTACAGCTAAAGAAAACCTAAAAATTATGAAAAATCTAGAGAAATAAAAATAGCTATAAAGTAAAATTAAGGTTTTGAATATATCAAGGCCCTATCTAACCTCCGGTTAAAGCCTAACTAATAAAACCATAATGACAGCTATAGAAAACTCGAAGGAATCAGATTATTTATTGTATAGATTAAACCAACTATTACAAAGCACACCTATTTTATATTGTATATATTTTAAACTTATTTTTAACCGCCTGTTAAGGGTAATTAATCAAAATAATAATAGCTATAGAAAACCTAAATAAGCACTATGATTATGAGACCCGGAGGAAAACAACGAACTATTGCAAATCATGATTAGTTTAGGTTTTATATATTTCAAGACTTTGTTCAACTTCCGGTTAATGGTAACTAATTGAAATATTTACAGCTATAGAAACTCTAGCGAAACAGTCGGAATATTAATTATGGGAGGATTAAAACAATTATTTAAAAGCATAATTAAATACAACGTAGATCATTTTGAGATTTTTTAGCTTATCTTAAACCTCCGGTTAAGAATAATTGATATAATAAGATTAAATTAAATAAAGAAATTAAATTATTAACACAGTTAGCAGTCAGATTATGAGTTCTGCAAGGAGAAAACTAATCATTACCTTGACAAGAGAGTATTACAATATATTTATTTTCAACCTATTTTAACCTCTGGTAAAGGGTATTTAATTATTCTTACAAATATTATATTTGTTTAATTATTATTATGATTTAATATTAAAAATAAAATCCCATGGAAGTAACCTACTAACGTAATGCGTCTACCCTCCCAACCCAGGTCACCCAGCAGACGATCCGTGTGCCCATTGGCTACGCCCTGCCCGGCATGCAACTCCACGTGGTCAGTGGTCGTGGTCACGCAGCCCACTATGCCCAGCACCAACAGCAGCAGCAGCAGCAGCAACAACAGCAGCGCCTGATGCAGGGACACTACCAGTTTGGACCGGAGGGCGGCATGCCCGGGTTCAGTGAGCGCGGAGTGCCGGAGGGAGCGGCGGCGGTATCGCACAGCGATTGCAATGCCATGGTGTCGCCCACTTCAGCGGCACAGCAGCAGCAACAGCAGCAGCAGCAGCAACAACAGGTGCAGCAGCAACAGCAGCAACAACAGCAGCAACAGATGCAGCAGCAACAGCAGCAGCAGGCGGCAGGAGTGGGCTCTGCCCAGGCCCAGGGATCCGTGTACTACGCGATGAATGTATGACCCGCGCTTGAATAGTCGCTGCCAGCGGCGGTCATCGTCGAGCGCCGCCAGTGTCAACGCGTCGAGTTGTCAGCGACTTCAGTGCATTTGGGTGGAGGAGCAGGGATGGGCGGCGGCCTAGGAGGATTGGGCAGATGAGCGCCCAGAGCCACAGCCATGTCCTTGCTCCGGCAGAGAGTGTGTCCCATGATGATGATGATGTTAAAAACCCATCCGCTGATATGTTGAGTTGCCCCTCAGTTGGCCCTAGCGAGCGTTTTCGAATCGGTTCTTAGAGATCTTCCGTTGTATCTGTATGTTTAACCTTAACTTTAACTTGAACCTTAACCTTAACCGTAACCGTAAACGTGTTATCCGTAACCGTAACTTTGTCTGTAGTGTTATTTATAAACCGAGGAAAGGAAGGAACATCTTAAGTTGAGGATTTTATTTAATAGTTATTAATGAATTATTGCATTAATTAATTATTTAATTAATGAAGGTAAGAAGTTGACTCTAAACCAAAACACAACCAAAATCACATGAATTTACTTACATGCTGGGTGCTAGTATTGCAACAACCACAAAATATACAAGAAAGGAGAGTTAATTAAGTTATGCAAATTAAATTTAGCAATGTTAAAACAACATATATAACATATATAAACTATTTTTTGTAACTCCTTTACCGTTTTTTTTTTACCGAGTTTTGCTCAAGGGAAAGTGCATTTGATTTTAAGCGCAACACACACACATAATTACTAACTAACTAAATTAAAATTAAACGTATTTAAATTTTATTGAATTGAATTGATATTACCAAGTATATATATTTCAATGTAGTGCAATTTGTTGCTAACTCCAAAAATATTATATATATAATATATATGAGCGTCGAAGCATTGTAGGAATATTTTATAGGCCTAGGCTTTATTTTTATCTATACATATGCATATGAAATATATAATTTTAGTTCTTTTTTTTTGACTCCTCTTATGTACAATAAATTTGAGATTTTCGATTTTCCAATTTTCCACAGCCCTTGGTTTTCTACGCTTAAGAAATACGATCTATGTGTACGTAACGCTACAGTTTGTTTGGGTTTCATTTGTAGACGATATCGAGCTCAGCCTGCATCGCATTCCACTAACCGCATCTTCCTTACGGACCTTGGGGAGATTTCAAAGCATTATTTCTTGCTGCACAAAAGTATGCTTCGTAAATACAATTTTTTTCGAAGCATACTTTTGGGCTGAGAATCTCCCTCAGGGCCTCCCACGAATCAGTGCATCAGTGCCAAAAATAAAAGCTTGCATCGCATCGCATCCCATCACTACCATACATAAATACCTCCTCTCCTCACTCCATCTAGTCGATAAGGAAACTTGCCTAGGTATATAGTCATATTATCCATATGTCAGTCTCCATATTACATGCATTACATATATACAGAATATAAATATTGTATTTCGACTCGATTGTGTTAATGTCTATAGCGAACATACATATTGGGTGAGAGCGATCACGAATTAACAGTGCAATAATCTTAAGGATAATGACAGCTAACCGGAAACGGAAGCCAGAAAAACGACAACGCAGAGCGCGCGAGCGAGATAGTTAGATTGTTAGCCAGAAAAGAAAGGGACAGAACGAGAGAGAGAGGGAGTTCGAGCGAGAGAGCGCATAACGAAACCAGATAGTCATAGAATTAACAATTCCAACATATACAGAGCGATTAACGATTAACGATTAACTATAAACGATTAACGATTAACGATAACTAATATCGATATGCAATTTTTTTGGTTCCACGGGTTTTTTGTTCCCTTTTGTTTTTGGTTCCACAACTAGAATTGACTAGAAAACGCAGCGCGATTTGCATATTATATACATAAATAAATTTAGAGCCAGATAGCGAGCGAGAGTAAAGCGATAAAAAGCGATAAAGCGATAAATCGATAAATAATATATGTATATACCATACACAGGCATGCATATATGGATATATACATACATACTAGATGTTTATGTAATACATAAATGGCATTGAACGAATTCCAAGCACATTGCAAAAGTAAATCCCCAAAACCCCAAAAAATCGCATGAAATTCCCAAGTTTTCATAGTTCAGTGCATGGATATATCGACGGAAATACGAGTAACTCAATTTTTTCTATGCAAATGTAGTTGAAAACAAACGTAAAATACAAAAGGAAATTATATAAACGAAAAATACATATAAATATATATATTTAGACACACATTTAGACGGTATCCTATATTCGATTGACTCGGTTGAGGTCTTGAGTTGCGTTTTTCGGGAAAAGAAAGCATAAGAAAACCAACAGAAAAGTGTATGTAATAGTATATATATTATAAGGCCCCGCGCATTACGCTATATATGGTCATGAATGGATGGAGAACAACCAAAAGAATTGATGCGATCGGCACACGAGTATATATATATATATATATATAACAAATTTCAACAAATATATGACTGAGCCAATGACTCAAAAATACATTTTAACAAAAATGAAAACCAGAAATATATGAGAAATACAAAAATGATAAGCAAACGAACCTTAACCCTTATTTTTAGCGGCTTTGGGAAGGGCATGGGGGAGAAGAGAATTAAACATTTCCATAAGAGTGAATTTTCAATGTTTTTGTAGGCAGAAATCGATTTTAGATCGATAACAATCAAAGCTTTTCCAGCTGTAATTTCAAATTCCATTTCAGTTTTGCTTACTTATTTTCATAATTAATTTATTTGTTGACAAGCAAATCAATTTTAACTTAGGAATAAATAAGAGCTTGCAAATAATCAAAGTTTTGTATGATAAATTGATTAAATATCGATTGTTGTCGTTGTTTTTCCAACTTTAAGTTCCAAGCACCTTTTAAAATTCCAATAGACATTACAAATTGCAATAAATAATTTAGTTCTTGAGAAACAAATCAATTTCCAATTTTGAAAGTATAAGAGCGGGCAAATAATCGAAGATTTTGTATGGAAAAATCGATTTTAAATCGATAAATTGAAGTTATTCCAGCTTTAATTTCCAAACATTTTTATGATTTCAAATTGTATCGCAAATTTCTAATAAATTCTGCAATTATTGAGAAACAAATCATTTTTAAATAAGGAAAATATTAGAGCTGGCACATAATTATAATTAAAGTATTTCTGTACAAAAATCGATTTAAAATCGATTATTAGCGTTGATTTTACAGTTCTAATTTCCAAGCACCTTTAAAGATTCCATTAAATATTCTTGAAATAAAATATCTTGAAAAACAAATTCATTTCAAATTAAGAAAATATAAGAGCTGGCCAATAATCGAAGTTTTTGTTTGGAAAAATCGATTTAAAGTAGATAAACATCAATTAAATACCTTATTTTACCTTTTCAACTCTTTATTTTTACACAAACTTGACATATTTTCAAGGAACAAAATACGTAGTACCTAATTCCCAACTTGTGTTGAGTTTTCCCATTAATCAGCAGAAATTTCAGACTTTCTATGATCAGGGCTTAAGTACTACGTACTTGTAAATAATTGTGAGGGCTTTTTCCCCCTTTAACTCAGTTTCTGCTTGGCTAGGTAATTAATTTCTTGAGAACGAACGCCTTTTGGATTGCGTAGACTCTTTGATGGCACTTTCACCTCTAGCGCCTGATAGTGCCCTCCGATGGGCGATCGGTTTCCCATTCAATCTCGCATCTCGCCTCTCGGATCTCGGATCTCGGATCTCAGTGTGCAATCAGTCGGATCGGGGAGCTCTCTCCGCGGCGTTATCGCTTCGCTGGGGCTCTGGCTCCAGTCCGCGTCCGCTTCAGTCTGTCAGCGTCTGTCGCTCGACGAACCTCGAAACGAACCGTGAACCGATCCAGAAACTGATCTACAATGAGCTGTCCCTACGCTGGAAATGGGTAAGCAGCGGCACGTGCCAGGTTCCCTAAATGAAATGAATTTAAAGTTAATTTCTTGCAGAAACGAGCATGATGACTCGGCGGTGCCACTGACCACAGAGGTGGGCAAGATCTATGGGGAGTACCTGATGCTGGACAAGCTGCTGGATGCCCAGTGCATGCTCTCGCAGGAGGACAAGCGACCCGTGCATGACGAGCATCTGTTTATAATAACGCATCAGGGTCAGGAGTCACACAAGATAATCCAAGGAATATTTAATTATATATCCTTCTTCTCCCTAGCCTACGAGCTGTGGTTCAAGCAGATCATCTTCGAGTTCGACTCCATCAGGGACATGTTGGATGCGGAGGTCATAGACGAGACCAAGACTTTGGAGATTGTGAAGAGACTCAATCGAGTGGTTCTCATCCTGAAGGTGGGTCTCCAGGAGAGGGATTTCTATTCCTAATTCCCATTTCGTACTCTTCCATTTCGTACTCTTCCATTTCGTACTCTTCTATTAGCTTCTGGTGGACCAGGTGCCCATTCTGGAGACCATGACCCCTTTGGACTTTATGGACTTCCGCAAGTACCTGGCCCCCGCCTCTGGTTTCCAATCCCTGCAGTTCCGCCTCATCGAGAACAAGCTGGGCGTGCTCACCGACCAGCGGGTGCGCTATAACCAAAAGTACTCCGATGTCTTTAGCGAGGAGAAGGCCATCAATGCAATCCGGAGTTCGGAGCACGAACCCTCTTTACTAGAGCTGGTCCAGCGCTGGCTGGAGCGGACCCCAGGCCTGGAGGAGAGCGGCTTTAATTTCTGGGAGAAGTTCCAGCATAGCGTGGATCTCTTTCTGGAGGCCCAAGTCCAGAGCGCCATGCAGGAGCCCGTGGAGCTGGCCAAGAACTATCGCCTCATGGACATTGAAAAAAGGCGCGAGGTGTATCGCTCCATCTTCGATCCGGCGGTCCACGATGCTTTGGTGAAGCGCGGCGATCGGAGGTTTAGCCATCGGGCACTCCAGGGCGCCATCATGATCACCTTTTACCGCGATGAGCCGCGCTTTAGTCAGCCGCACCAGCTGCTCACCCTGCTCATGGACATTGATTCCCTGATCACCAAGTGGAGATGTGAGTCTGGCCAGGAATAGGTTAAATCCTCGCCTCCCTCTGATCTTGGATTTTTTAAATATTTATTTTCTAGATAATCACGTGATCATGGTGCAACGCATGATTGGCTCCCAGCAGCTGGGCACCGGCGGCTCTTCGGGCTATCAATATCTACGCTCTACTCTCAGGTGAGCTGGTATCTTTTATCTTTGATCTTGTATCTTATATCACCTCTTTCTCTGATTTTCCAGCGATCGCTACAAGGTCTTCCTGGATCTGTTCAACCTGTCCACCTTCCTGATCCCTCGAGAGGCCATTCCGCCGCTGGACGAGTCCATTCGCAAGAAACTCATCAATAAGAGTGTGTGAAATCAGAGGCAGAGGAGGCATTGTTTTTGTTATTCTTTTTTTTTTTGTGGGAATAAAATTGTTTGTTTAAATAAAGGTTTGGTGTATTTATTATGTTTCAGTAAAAAGTTATACTTTAAAAAGTTTGAAGGTGAAGTTAACAAACATTAAAATGAAAAATTTTACGCTTTCTAGACAGCCTAAAAGTAGACCTTGGATTTGTGGTTTGGAATTGAACTTTCACTCTAGTTTTCTCCCTCTTTTTCAAAGGAATTTAATTTGATTTTAATTTTAAAATAATTAATAGCAATTTATAAGAGAAAATTTCTAAATGTAATATAAAAAGAAGTAATATTTTATAGTGTATATGCAATATTTATGCTCTTTAATGCCATATTGCAATATTTTTTTTTAATCTTACTTTTTACTGCAAATCCAAACATTAATGTTATAATTGAAGGTCATCTGAATTAAAGGCCTAAATAAGTAAGATGTTTGCTTATTTATGTTTTGTTTAATTGCTTTACTTGGCAAGTCGTTTATAAAGCTATAAATTAATTAATTAAGCCATGACAGAGCAGTTATGGGCTGCCTTCAAAAGTTAAACAAACAAAAGCATGATGAACTTTAGAGCATATGCATTTTGCTGGCTTTAAAAGTATGTTATTTGCAAAATCTTTTTTTTTTTTTTTTTTTTTAATCTCAATGTAAAATATATAAATAAATACTATAACTCTTTATAATAATCAGTTAACGACACAGAATTTACAGAAGATATTTTATAGATGAAATATAAAGTTTCTCAAAGTTATCACAGACTAAAGAACATTACAAAAAATTATAAATAAATTTATAGAATCATTTTTCGATCTTGAACTTGTTAATAAAGTTTTTCAGCTGCTTCGGTTGATTTATGAAAAACTTTTAAAAATATTTCCACCCTTTTTTAGAGGTATCTCTGACTAAAAACCATTGGTAAAAAATTTAAATGAAGTTCTATAATCACATTTCAATCTATAACTAGCAAATAAAGTTTCCAGCTACTTTGGCTAATTTACAAGAAACTTTTAATATAATTTTCTATCTTTTTTAGAGGTATCACTGACTAAAAACCATTATTAATAATTATAAAACAAGTTCTATAATCACATTTTAATATTTAACTTCTGAATTATGTTTGCAGCTCATTTGGTTAATTTACAAGATACTTTCCTTGACATTATCAACCTATTTTCAATATATCACTGTTTAAAAAAAATCTTTATTAAGTTATAACATAATTTTTCGATCTTTAACTTGTCAATAAAGAATTCAAGCTCCTTTGACTCTTTTCCGAGTCCTCACTGTCTCTAAATAAAAACACTTACTATACCTTATAAACCTCCGCCGATCTAGCTCTATCGCGCTGTTGGCTCCGACTCGAAATCGGAGCACACACAAAACATAACCTTTGCCAGTGGCCTTTTCCCCCAAAAGGCTGATAAGCCTCCGATTTCAGCTCTGGATTTTCAATTTCAATATGGTTCGCCGGACGGGACCGGGACCGACTCTGGCGAGTGCAATTAATTATGGGAAGGGAAGCGGAATTGGGGTCGTCTTGGTCGGGGCGAGGCGAGGGGCAGGGCATCGGAACAATGCTGCTGGAGGAGGCCTTATGTAAGTCCAATAATTTGCCTGAATCGCTTACGTGAGCGAGTCGGACTACCCCTGGTTCTGTGGCTATTTTTGTAATTTTTTGTTCGACAATTAGCGCTCTGCCCAGGTAATTGTGGAACTCAACTCGACCCTCGCAATCCGCAGAATATGCGACCCGCTAACGACCGGCGAGCAACCCTTGAAGAGCAGGTCCCTCCAGAATCCAAGAGATCAGCGGAGGTGTAGGTAGTCCTCGGCCATAGCGACAGGGGATTGTTGGGTATAATTACTTGGAAATATTTTTAAAGGGTTTATTATAACTGTATGAATTATGTGTACGAATTTTCAGGCAAATTTATGATTTATTTGCTTTTTAAATTTACTGTTAATGCCTCACATTTGTTATTTATTATTTATATATTTCGTATTTATTTTCTTGTTTACATTCCTTTGTAAACATTTAAAAGATAGGTAGTTTGAATGTAAACAAGAAAGTAAATACGTTTATAATATATTTACAAATCACACTTGATTAACATATATTTTAAATAATTATCAAAGATTTCTATAAAGTTTGGATTGATTTCCATATGATTTCATCTTTTCTAAACTGAAACGCAATTGATAAGCTAGAGTAATTCCGTTGAATATGCACCTGATTAAATAGAATGTATAATATATACCTATAATTAAAAATATAACAAATGACAAATTAAATTATTTGCCTTTCCCTAAGTTAACAATTTGTTTGGTAAATTAATTGGCAATCTCCTATTTTTCGCATCTTGCTTAAAGAATATATCAAATCTGGGTAATACGAATTAAGATTAAACAATACTAAAGTTTACCTTTTATTTTTGACCTATTTAATACACCAAAAGTATTATTAGATCTTAATATTTTTAAGTAAATGAACAAGTAAGACTTGTTCATTTCAGCGAGTAAATGAATTTGTTTATTTAATACAATTTCATTCTGTTTTCCTACTACTTTCAACTATTTCCTATAGAAATAGTATATTATATTCTACTAATTCATACTACTTCTTAATATTACCCACTATTTTTTCCACCCCTTTTTAACCACATTTCCCTAACCCTTTCTGGTAAATAATCCCACCTTCCCTACCTATATTTTTTGCCAATCGAAAATGCCCTGCTCCCGAGGCTGTAGCGCACCTGAGTGGAGGCAAAACCCACGCCGACGACGACGACGACGATCGGCGGCGTAAACTCATTAATAAAAGCAGCAACAACAATTACCGATTGCCAAGATCAGGCGGATGCCGAGCCGGAGTCGCTCGCCAGTCGCTAGCTGAATCTCCGAACGGTCGGTCGAGCTGTCTCCGGGACAAAAACAAATTAAAAAGAAACCAAAGACGAACTGAGTCAAAGTCGGTATATAAGCCAAGGCAAAGTGCTAATAAAACGAGCAACATGCGCTGCCTGGCATTGAGCTGGCTCTTGCTGTGCCTGTGCCTAAGCCTGGGCCTGACAGGTAGGGAATCCCAGAGAAACCTCCTCCCTTTAACCTCCAACCCCGTCCCCTTCCAGCTGCCTACAAGAGCGAGGTGGAGATCACACCAGAACCACTAGACTCGGTCACGGAGACAACCACCAAGAAGTCGAGTTGGTTTGGCGGCTTCAAGAAGTTCTTTGGCAGCGATGGCGCCACCACCACCACCACCACCGAGAGGAGTCGCCTCTTGGTCACCACTCCCACTCCAAGTCCCAAGGCGGCAGTGACGCCCACCTCCCCGCAGAAGCCACCGCCGCTGGTCATCTCGCATGCGCCGCTGATGCCGTTGGGTCCGCGCCCAGACACGCCTGCCTCCTCGCCTTTTGGAGCCTCTCCCCCGCCGGCCAGTGGTCCCCAGTGGCCCACTGCTGGGTCTAGCACGAAGCCACCTCAGCCCCAGCAGCCGCTGCAGCCGCAGGTACCAGCCCCAGGCCGTCCTCTGGCTAATGGAGGAGCTCCTGGAGGAGCCCAGAATCTGCCGCCGGGCTTTGCTCCTTACCGCCCCCAGAAGCCGCAGCCGAATAGCTACGATCTGAGCTATGGAGGAGGACCCGTGCCGGGCACAGGACGTCCTGGCTTCGGTCTGGGTTCCAGCACCACCAGCACAACGACCACGACCAGTACCACCCAGCGACCAGGCACCGATGTGCGCTTCAGCAGCTCCAGCTCCACCACCACGGTGAGGCCGCAGCAGCAGAAGGAGGATTTCCCGGCGCTGCCAGGACCACGCAGGCCATCCCAAAAAGAGGACTTCCCCGCCCTGCCGCCGGTAAAGACGCCGCCGGGTTCGCCCACACCCACTCCCAGCTCCCCATCCGCCTGGCAATCCCCATTGCCGACGCCCCAGCATCCAGTGCATCCGGCACAGCTTGCCAAGGGCTCGGTCACACCCACGCCCGTGCCGCTGCCCACTACCCCACATGGAGGAGGTTCTACCCCACATGGTGGAGTCGCCACCTCGACCACAGTGCGCCCGGGCTTCCAGTCGTCGGGCAACTCAGTGGCCACCGACGACGAGATCCGCCAGCTGACAGAGCAGCTGTACGCCAAGGAGACTAATAGCCAGATTGGCAACATCCAGGTGAACATCCAGGGACGCACGCGGTCCATTGATAGCGCCGACGAGGCTCCGAACCCGTAAGTAACCACTGAAACTCACAAGGAACATCTTCTCCAGCTTTTCTCCTCTCCCCTCCTCTCCATGAAAGACTCCTCCATGTGGACGCCAAGGCCCTGGAGTCGCCGACCATTGCCAAGATGCGGCTGCTGTTCAACAACTACGAGCACGACACGCTGGTCAATGAGCATGTCACGCCCAACGAGCGCAAGGAGGAGAATGACTTTCTGGACGCCGTGATGGCCACGCCGGTGATGCGCCAGGCCATGCAGTTCCTGCAGCAGAAGGGCCTGCTCAGTCCCGATCCGAAGACGCACCGCGACCTGGTCAAGGAGCTGTGGTTCACCCAGTACTCCCGGGGACAGGGCAAGATTGGTAGCTCCGGCTTCGAGCATGTCTTCGTGCACGAGGTAAAGGACGGCACCATCATTGGCTTCCACAACTGGGTGTATATCGGGGATGAGGAGCAGGGCGGTCGCTTCGACTACAAGGGCTACATGAAGGAGCAGGACATTGGCACGGTGAGTTGGAGTTCATATTTAAGCCTTTTAAATCCCTGAAATCCTTTTTCTTTGCAGAAGGGCAAGATCCTGAAGATCCGGTTTTCGCACCAGGGACTCAACAAGCCCGTTAATACCATGTTTGTGGGCACCTCCCCCGAGCTGGAGCTGGCCCTGTACACGGTTTGCTTCCAGCTCCGGCCGGATCGCACCTGCCCGGTATCTCTGGGCAACAGCAAGTTCGGCATCATCACCTACTCGTGGCGCTATCGGGGTAAGAACCTCATCGGCAGTGCCTATCCGGAGATTTGAGATTGGAGCAATAGCTCCTCGCATAGTCCTTGTAGCATTTTTTTTTCTGTCGCTATAATAAATAAAGAAAAGTTATTAAAACCTATTTAGCTTTTAAAATCTTTATTTTAGTTTCAAGCGACTTGAAAAGCGCGCGCATGCGCAAGCAGTTTAGAGCACTGCTTGCCGATTACAGGTGGCAATAAAATCGATTATTTTTATTAAATTTCTGTATATTGAAGTTGGGATAAAAATAAATAATTTAAGCTTACTTTCAGTAGAGGAGAGTGCATTTTCATAATTACACTGTTTCTAAAATAAATTCCCATGTTTTTAAATTAAGAACATAAATCTCAATAGCGATGGTTTGCCAAGTGCTTTGTAAAAATCGTTATCGATATCGATTATTCTTTCCCAAGCTGCCCATCTCTAGCTGGGAGCAATTTAAAACCAGTTTTGAGCTCTCGCTCTGTCTTTCGCTCTCGCTCTTTCTCTCGCTCTCTTGGCCCCAAGTGATCGGCGTTAACCGTTGTTTCAGCGGGCCCCAGCGGTTTTTTAGCCATTTCAGTTGCTGTTTGACTGCCGGAGGAGTTTGTTGTGCATTTTTTTTCGGTGCGGTAATCGCTGTATGTGTGAAAGTTGTTTTTAACTAGCCATAACTGATCAATTAGTATGCAGCTCATCTGGAAAAACTATAGTTTTTAAACAAATACAACCCCGAGGGATACCAATACGAATTCGACCATAACTTGAAGATTCTTTCGGAACAAAAAGGAAGAAGTATCTGCAAAATACCCACCAATCTGCCAGCACACACTTCCTTCAGCTGTTTTCGGTACCGAACGATCGCAAGTGCCGTGCTATTTCATATTTGTTCTAGTTTTGTTCAATTTCGGTTAAGTTGACAAAAATCAACGCTTTTCCACAATAAAAAAAGCAACAAGTCGGCGACACAAACAACCAAGCAGCGAGTCAGAGCGAGAGGGCAAGCGAAGAAGAGGAGGCACAGAAGACACAGAGACGAAAGAAATGTAGCAGAAATCTTCCTCTTCTAATGTTCTGTGTGCGGTGGTGACGAAGTGACGTTGAAAGCAAGCGAGCCAATAAGAAGAGGGGCGGAAAGCGCGGAGCGAGGAAAAGAAGAAAGAGCACAGAAAACACATAAAAACACAAACTCGCACACACACACACGAGCATACGCGCTGCTGGCCAGAACTGTTAACTGAAACGCGAGGCAACAACAAAGCAAGTAAGTAACGAGCGAGAACATAAAGAGAGTGAGAAGAGGAGAGAGCGGAGAGAATTTGCTCGGTCTCTCGGAATTCAAATCAGAATCTGAATCTGAATCTTGGCAGCGAGTGACAATAGAATCCAATAGGATAAAGCAGGCGCCATTAAAGATACGTCTTTTTTTTATTCTTTATCAAACCAGTTTGGAGGGGGGGAAGAAGGAAGGAAGATCTCTGTTTGGTTCTGGAAAATTATTTAAAATATTTTCCACATTTTCTCGATTAGGTTATCATGGGAGTTTTTACCTAAGTAACTTGTTTGGATGATTTTCTAGGCTTAAAGATTATAGTAGGGAATATTTCAATTTATTTAAAAATATTTTTAAAAAAATTTACGGGTTTTTATATACTTTCTTGGACTATATTTTTTATTTAAATTATTCAGTATGCATTCAAACAAATTTAAATTTGTTACAGCTTAGTAAGTGCTTTTATTGCTGCCTTAATATATTTAAAAGCTTTGTTTTATTCTCATCCTCTGTTTTCTATGATATTTGATTTTAATATTCGTTAAACAAATTTTTTAACCCACTTTTTCATCTAAAAACCCTTCCCAAATGAGCTCATCAAGCTGTAGGATTTGTTTGGGCCAAAAATATGCTCAACCAATCAGTCAGGCAATTAATCAGATTGACCAATGCCATTGCCAATTCTCGCAATTAGCTTTCTAAGCCACCCCCATCATCATGGCTAATTATAGACAGTGTTACAGTGTATGATCGATATGGGGAATTAATAAACTCAGAAAATATTTACCTTAAAATAAGGAAAAATTCAAAAATACACTTTAAATATGAGAGTAAAATATGTCACATTAATTAATAGAATTCCCTCTTTGGAATAAATATTTATAAAATTATTTAAATACAAAGGGATGTATACAAATAATTATAGCTCTTTGAGCTATCTTATCTGCTTTATTTTAAAGAGAAATACATTTAAATCGATCCCCTTTTCATGTTACTATTATTTTATCTGCACTGTTCCCTCTTCGGAGTGTCTACTGTGATTAGGTATTGCTGCTTGGATGCTCCTCACCCAGAGTGAGCTCATCAGCGATGCAATATCTCCCCCAACCCGAACCCCTACCCCTGCCCATGGTGCACGTGTTCGAATCGAAGAAACCTTTTGGATTCTTTGGGTTCCACGCTGGCCAAGAGACCTGTTCCGTTCTCCGAATGCGATCGATTTCAATTTGTGTAACGGCATCCGAGCATTTGGTCCCCATCTCCGCATCTCCGATCCGCTGCAGTTGCATAAGCTCGTCGTCCTAACGGTGTTCGACAGTGGCCATTGGTTGTGCTTCTTGGCCTGGCTTCTTCGTTCTTTGGTTATTCGTATTTCGATTTCGAGAGATCCCTACGACGATCAAAACGCCGATGTTTTTGGCCAAATCATGCCAAGAACGCTGCGCTCGCTCTGCTCTGCTGTGCTGTGCGCTGCCAACAACGGTATACGATGGCAAACAGTTAGGCGTGCAAAAAGCCAGAAAATAAAAAAAAAATCGACGAAAAAGCAGCGCAAAAGCTATAAAACAAAAAAAATAAAAAAAATTGGTGGTGGCGCAAAAGAAAACTGGTTCCGGCCATCGAAGAATGCCGCAGCGTTCGGCGTTCGTCGCCGACGGCGGCGGCCACAGCGGCCACGGCGGCCACTTGGCCAGGTCCGAGTGCCTCTGTGTGTGTGTGTGTAGTGTGTACTCGTGTGTGCGTGCCACTTCCGTACAACAACGCCCTGACTGCCATTCCCCCAGATTCCCCAAGATCCCCGATCCGCGCTCTCCCGTTCCCGTTTCTCTCCTGCTCTCCCTCCCTCTCTCCAATCGGCATTCTTGGGCCAGCGTTCGCGTTCGTTGCCTGAGTCTTTTGTTTTCCTTGCTCTTTGCCGTGTTTTCTTATCGCTGCCACAACTCAATACCCTGGGCATCAGGGTCTTTCCACTTGCAGCGCACAGAGGTCAGCGTGACGAAGCCATCAAGATGGCCATAAAAAACACATACATATTAAGCTGATTTTATGGGAGAATGATTTTGCGGGGCTTCGAAAAGGGGAACATAAACTTATTTAAGGATTTTGCCTTTAAACCAGGCTTCGTAAAATATTAATTAAATTTTTTGGGGAGCTCTAAGGTTAAGCTTAAATAGTTGATAATATAAATATTAGAGGGGAACATAAATATGTTTTAAAGATTTTCCCTTTAAGCCAGGCTTCGTAAAATATCATTTACAGGTATTAGGAGGCTTTAAGTTCAAGCTTAAATAGTTGGTAATATAAATATTAGAGACCGTGAACCCTGTTCCCTTATAAAATACTTAATCAATCGCCTGTCGAGGGTATTTGTCATTCGCAAACCTAGTTTCCCCAACTTGCTAACCATCTATGTATATATTTTTTTGAATTTTTTTCTTATTTGCTATTTGCTTTCGTGCTTATTTTCATGCTGGAGAAAAAGCCGAGCCACAAATGCTAAAAATGCATAACAAAGGCCAGAGCAAACACCAATACCAAGGCAGGCGGCCAGGGCGCACAATCACTCGCACTCACACTCACGATGCTAATGCGACAAAGATGTTAATTGACTTTTACTTTATTTAAACAAAATAGTCACAGCCGCGAACCACGATCTCCATTGAGTGAAATTTTTCATTTACGTTTTTTATTAATTTTTTTCTCTCTCGTTTTTTTTCGACGTTCTTTTGGCCATCGTCATCGATTTCGTTTTCTGATCGAAAGCCTACACATTGTTATTAAGTTTTTTTAATCGATTTGGATGATGCGATAATTGGAGGCATCAGAAATCAATTTCGCCTGGGAACTTTCGGTATTCGGTAGCCAAGGCGTTTGATTTCATCAAGTCGATAGTGCCGATAATGTCAGCCTTAATTAATGGTTGGCCCATTGAAATTGTTTCGAGAAAGTCTTGTTATTTCGGGAGAAATCCCTTAGGGAAGGCTGTTACTAAAATCGAATTGAAGAAGCCTGTATGGCTTGCTCTTTTAATTGAATATTTAATCGATATCCCTCCCACAGTATGTTTGCCGTTGGAGGAGGCTTCATCTCTGGCGGCGGCACCTCTGTCGGCTTGCAATTGCCTTTTTGGCCGCCAACTGTTTTTGGCCCACATTCCGCTACGCCCCCGAGACGCAGCTGCTTCCCGTCCAACCCACCGAGCTAGTGCCTCTAGTTCCAATCCCAATCCCAAGTTCCAATGCGATCGTGGGCGTCCGCTTCCATCAGAGTGCGGCGGAGTGGCTGTTGGTGTTGCAAGTTTGCCTTTTGATTTTGATTGTGGACGTTGTTGGCGTCCCTTGTTGCTTTTTGCCGCCAATGTTGCGGGTGCGGCATCGATGCAGAGAGAGAAAATATTTCTTTAAAGTTTAGAGGCATTTTTTCTTATTTCTAACATCAAAACAAGTTTAATTAAAATTTAGATCAAACGAAAAAAAGGATTTATGTAAAGTGAACATAAATATTCAATCTTATTTACATTCTTTAAAAAATATAAGCAGAAATAAAAATTAACTAAATGATTAAACGTACACAGAGATAAAATTGGCATCTGGAAATTGAGAATCCGCGTTCTCAAATACTGACTATTCTCATTTTGAAAACGGACTTAAAAAAAATTGGTATACAACAATATTCACATTAAATGAAGATCAAATTTAATAGAAAAGATATAAATATTAGAATATAATGAAGATCAAATTTATTAGAAATGATAAAAATAGAAGAATAAAATAAACAAAATTTCTTAATTTATAATTTTGGACAAAAAATAAAAATATTACATAAAATAAACATCACAGTTAATAAAAAATATATAAGTAGTGGAAAAAAAGAAAATACATTTCCTATTTTAGAAATTATAATTATTTATAAAAATAAATATTTTCAAGATCAATTAAGAGTAACCAAGTTCAAAATTCAAGATTTTACAATCCTTAAAATCCAAATAATATTTTCACAGACAAAATAAATTAATTGAAACCTTAAATTCTCATGAGACAAGTTCAGAAAGATCTCTTTTATTATTAGCATCTATCTCTATTATTATTATTATGATCCTGATCCCCCAATAAATTTTTCTTCCTGTGCACATTGACGGAAAACGCAGGGACGCATAGCGATTGCAAAAAACAAATCGAGCGGCACTCCTCTAGGCTCCTCGTCGACGCGTCGCCATTTGATTGTTAGAATACTTTATGCACTGCTGCCACTTTCAATTGTCTCCGAGAGTTGGCCGAGAGAGATTTCCCTTTTCGCTTCTGCATAAAGTTAACAACATATCTGATATAGCCGAGCCACGTCTGCCGCTGTGTTGGTGATCGATGAGCAAAGGCAAGCTGGCAACATGGCGCGCTTTTTATTTTTGTTTTTTTTTCCCCCAAAGGTTTATTGGCCTTTTGGCTTACTCTCCTCTGCACGCGTGTGTCTGTGTGTGTCGCCATTTTAGCTCGAACTTGGCTTATACCATTTGGCTCTGACTCTGACGCTGACTCTGGCCGTGGTGCTAGTGAAATCGTGCGCCGACTTCGACTTGGACTTCTTGCTAAATATTTCTTCTTTCCACTTTGAAATTTTCTATTTGTCCAACCCCGAAAAAAAGGCGAAAAAATTCGAAAACTCCGGGCCAAGAGCAGGGCAATTAAGCCGCTTACAGCCAGGCACTGAAAATAATATATATGACTAGTCACTCCCTAGACAAGCCGAGCCAGAGTCAGAGCCAGCGCCAAGAGCGGTGAGTGCGTTGTGCGTGTTGTGTGTTGACGACTGTGTTTTTGGCCAAAGCTTTTAGCCAATAAGTCAAACTGTCAGTCAGACGGACATTGTTGACGTTGCCATCGCCATAGCCGTTGGGTTTAATTGAAATGCCAGGCCAGCGGAGAGCTGGACCTGAGCTGCAGTCCAAATTGAATTAGCCTGGAATTTCTAGAGCCACAGGGCTCAGAGTTGCAGATTATAGCGGATCTTGGATACAAGATCTAGGAATGCCTGACACAAGTTAAAGTTAAACTTAGTTAAACTTAAATTAAATTATTACAATACCTTATCTTTTATTAAATGAATTTTTCTTGAATTAAATTACATATTAAATTAACATATTAATTGCTGAATGCATTTGTTATCATTATCTCTCGGGATCTCCCGATCACGCAGCATTCAAAAAACGAAAGGCAGGCCTAAAATAATATTGGAGGTAAACAATAAATAATGCAAGAGAGCGAATGTGTTAAGTGGGTAACAAAAACGCAACTTGAAAGTAAATCCAAGTAAACCGACAATTAATTGCAGCTCGAATTGCAAATTATAAATTGCAGTTCGTCAAACTGACTCGATTAAAGAGCCGAAACAAAATCGAAATCGAAAACTTAAACGTAAACTCAAATTACAGAGCGAAATAT
The DNA here is from genome assembly GCA_008042535.1 of Drosophila tani. NCBI lineage: Eukaryota > Metazoa > Arthropoda > Insecta > Diptera > Drosophilidae > Drosophila > Drosophila tani. The sequence continues at coordinate 27,507 of VNJO01000233.1, forward strand.
AACATCAAAATAATTAAAGATCGCATTTGGCCTGTGCGTGCGCCCATTGAGTTTCACTTTGCCTGTTCATATATATTTATTTATATATTTACACACCTAAAGCCACTCCTCTAGGGCTTCAGCTATGCCAAGAATGTAGCCAATACACTTGAAACAAGAAACTAGCTGGCACACAACGCCACATTCTTCAGGCCGCCACCTGACTTCGACTTTGCATAACTTAACATTTAAGCGTTTATTCGTTTATCCGTTTATATATTTAAGTATTGAAGCAGGTGCGGTCTGTGGCTCTGACTGAGTGTGTGTTTGTGTCTCACAGCTGATAACAAATCAGTTTTAGAAATCGAAAAACAAAAAACCAAAAAGACACAGCTTCTATAAAAACATTTTCCCATGTCGGCATGGAAATGAGAGAGGTTCCAAGCATCGTTCTATGTGTGTTTGGTTCTCTGCCATTGAAAGATTCTATTAATTCCTTTGTGATTTGTCATCGAAAAATGAAAGACTTAGGCAACGAACTTGGTTACAGGGTAAGAGGCTTTGAGTGGGGTTTAAAGTGCTTAAATAATTAGTGTTTAGGTTTAAAAAATATGGAAATAAAGTCCATTAAGGGAGTAAATATTTTGTGACATTAAATTCTTATAAAAATGTGTATCAAATATATATTTATGAGAAACTCAAGAACAAGAAGTGGGTTTAAGGTGCTTAAATAATTAGGGTTTGGGTTTAAAAAATATGAAAATATGAAGTCCGTTGAAAGAGGAAAAATTAATTCAAATAAAAGTGTTTTTAAATTTATATTTAGTAGTAATTTAAGTACAAGAAGGTTTAAGGTGCTTACATAATTAGTGTTTATATTTAAAAAATAAAGAAATAAAGTCATTAAAGGGTGGCAATGTTTAGTAAACTTTAGTTTTAATAAAAATATTTCTAAAAATCAAATTTAAATTTATATTTATGAGAAACTCAAGGAATAAAGTACAAGGAGTGGGTTTAAGATGCTTAAATAATTAGTGTTTAGGCTTTAAAAATATGGAAATAAGGTCCTTTAAGGAAGTAAATATTTTGTGACATTTAATTCTTATCAAAATTTATTTTAAATACTATTTTCAATATTATTTTATAAAAAACTCAAGTTTAAGTACGTACTTTTATGCAAATAGAACCCCGTTTACCTGTTTTTATTCACTAAGAACTAGAAAATAATTTTTTTTTTGGTACAAGAAAACCTACATTAATTTATACTTATAAAACTAGTATTCTTGATTTATGCAATCTTGTGACATTTTAAAAACGTACGAAATTGTGTAATTTCCGTTGCTGGCTTCGAGTTTACTCACAGCCGATCAGCTGCAAATGAAATTCTTATGATTGTTATTCCACATCGTTGGATATTTGCTCATTGATTACGAACACACACCGAGACACACTCATAATCGTGGCGGTGGCGATGGCGATGGCGGGGTTATTGTGGTTTTTTTCGCCGCTGCTGTTTTGGCCCGAGCTGCCTTAGCATTAAACATGGACTGCAGGCAGCGACGTCTTAGCATCGGAATGCGGTCGAACCCGTAGCTAAGCCAAGATTTTTGTGCGCGGCTACAGTCGTTGCCCCAGAAGAGCGACAGAGACGGGGCCAGCGACCGACAGATAGAGTGTGCGTACGTGTAAGACTGAATGAAATTGTCTAACAAAGTGTCAGCCGTGGCAGCAGCCTGCCTGCCTACCCCCTTCGGACCAGAAACAAGTTCCTCTATTAATTCGTGAGCCAAGTGCTCAGCTTTGGTTACTGGGCCAGGCCCAGCCAAAAGCCAAAGCGGAGTGCCAACTCCAAATCCGATTGACTTTAAGCCAAAACTGCATGAATCAAATCCAAATCCGAATCCAATCAAATCGCGACAACTTCAGACTCTCCGTCTCGCTGCCTTTATATTTCCATTTGAACATTTCTGTTGTTTTGGGCATAAATATTTATGTGTATGTTGTTGCCGCAAAACAGGTGAAAGTTTTGCCTGAGAAAAGGCCAAGAGACAAACAACAACAGTGGCAGTACCATCGGCAGCATACCTTCGTCTCGGTTTTGTCTCTCTTTTTTTTTCTTATTTAATTTTTTTTTTGCGGCATCTGCTTAATATATTTATTCTTTTGGCCAACCTATATCAGCTCGGGGGCTTTTGGGCGCATTTCATATGCATGATATGTTGCTTTTTTGGAAATTTCTTAATGAACTTGAATTTGTGGTCTCCTTTTTGGGCCAATCATATTTTCAACGCATTTGCGGCATATTAATTAGGTTTTAATGACATTTTTAAATATTTTTGTTAAGGGGTTTTGGCTTTAGTTTTGATATATATGGAGGTCTTCTTTTAAGAATAGTTCCCTAAGGGAGAGGCCTAATTCTTACAGATTACAAATTAAGGAATCAAATTTAAAGAAAAAAAGAAATAACTATAAATATTATTTACTCATTAAAATTGTGGAATCTTTGCCTTTTAATTATTAAGCATTGTTTGTTATAGTATTATTGTTCAACAATATAAATATAAATAGTTGTTTCATGAGCTGAATCTTTGGAAGGTGTCTTTGCAGTATGGGCACACTTACCGCTTGCATTGCACTATAATTCACAATGGGTTTTAGCTGTCAGCAAGTTATAAGCACGCTTAATACTAATGAGGTGTCCCCCTTTCTTCCTCTCTGCTCTTTTTCACCCTCTCTCCTCTTTCTCTCCCTCTCTCCTCTTTCTCTCCCTCTCTCCTCTTCAGAGTAAGGACCCTCTGTAGTTACCGCTTGCGTTGCACTATAATTCACAACGAGTTTTAGCTGTTAGCAAGTGGTAAGCACACCTTCTTTCCCTTCCCTTCAATTTATTATTACATTATTGTATCATGTGCTGTGCATTATCTTCGAAATTCTAAGATCCTTGCTATTTATTATATAATTTTTTACTTTTTACACAAATTCAGGTCTATAAAAATATAAATACATAAACATATATCCCTTCACCATTGCCTTTTGGTATTTGAAGTCCAATCATGAAGCTCTGACATGTCTTATTTAATCAGTTTGGTTCCCGCGGATCTTCTTCTGCCACGATGCGAACGGTGGCAGTGTCATTGTTGCCGCTTCACGTTTTAGTTTGAGTTTTAGTTAGTTTTTGTTTGTGTCTCCGGCGTTGCATTTCATTGCACCTCGTCTCGGTCTCGGTTGGCAAACATTTCCACAGAGACCAGGGACCAGAGACCAGAGACAGAAAATTACAAATAAATACGCGAAGAGGCGAAAAATCTGTACTTTCATTCATAGAGGCGGCCTTCGCGTCATTGACTTCGTCACGATCCCTCTCCCAGTTCCAATTCAAATCCCAATTACAATTACAATCACAATCCAGGTGATAAGCCCGGTTGCAACAATTTTTTAATGCTCGGCATTTTTTTTAGATAGAAAGGCGGCACAATAATTACGTGAATTTTTCACAAATGTGCCTCCTCACTTTTGTTTTTATTATTTATGATTTTCGTTTTAGTTTCGCCTTGAGAAAATTGAAATGTACTTAACAAATACCATTTTTTATGGATTTTCTTGCAGCAATGAATCAACCGGTTTGAAGACCAACACAGCCACGCCCCAAACCGAAACCAAACCATATCCAAAAGCCCAGCAGATAGCAGATCACAGAGATCCAGAGTTCGCCCCCGATACCACACACTTCCCTTCCTTTGCCCAAGGAGCAACCGAGACAGAGAGAGAGGACAGCCAGTCGTCAAGGGGGAGTCGTCACCGCGGAGCCATGGACTGGGCCGAAGGTGATCTGGTCTGGTTCGACCCGGGCATGGGCCATCCAATACCCGGCGAGATCCAGGAGGTGCACCGCGCTGCCCAGGTGATTGTCGTCCAGGCGTTGATCAAGGGAAAGGTGAGTAATCGCATTAAATTTAATACTAAATAAGGATTAATAATACTAAATAGGGAGTTTGTCAAATAATAATTTTTTTAAGATATTTATTTGAATATTTATTCATTATTTCTTGACTTTATAGTAAGTTTTACCAAGGATCTTTTAATATACATCCTTTAAAAATCCTTAAAAAAATCCCCTTAGTTACTGGATTAATGCTTTAAATTTTACCTTAATTTCTCTGTAAACCATATAATATTTTTTTCGAGTGCTTTAAGGTGCCAGTTCACACCTTAGCCCCTTTGGTTTCGTTTCGTTCGCTTACTGTTTGAATTTTCAATTTGTTTTCGAGGCCGACACCCCAGGCCCATGAATGCTTTTCACTATTTTCACTTGACTTGGACTATTTGCCTCTGTCTCTGTTTATGTCTCGTATTTATATTTATTTCTGGCGCTGTCCCTCACGGAATTTATGGAACGTGGCCACAAAAAACACTGTCCAAACTAGATTTCTTAACCAGGCGTGTGCCCACTGCAAACTTAAACCTAATTGCACCTGACCAACAGCGTTTCCTTTTTCCTCTGTGCAATTATTGTCGAGATCGGTATCGGAATCGGGATAGGGTTGGAGCAGGGGCTATGATGATCACACAACAAGAAATGGATGCGACTCTATCGAGGCTGAGATCTTGTAATCTTGACACAAACTCTTAAGACTTGTCAGGTGCCCGACTAGGAGAACTTAATTTCTGTGTAAACCTGACCAAGATACACTAAGCTTTATATTTATTGTATTGTTTATTTAAAGTAAAAAAACCTAAGAAAATATTTCTTGTTAAAGTGAAAACCCGCAAAGCGTAATTTTTAAAAATTATGAACTATGTACGTTTATAGGCGCCGCTTTATTTGCAAATTAACATTTTTACACCAGCGATTTCTCCGAGAGCCAGACCCAAAGTTTTCTTAAGGTGACAAAGTGAAAACTTTGATTTGTTTTTTAGCCAAGAAATAGAAATCAGCTTTTGTCCTTAATTTCTTTGATTTACAATGTTTCTGGGTATATTTTTTCGCTCTGTTGAGTAACGTTAGCTGTAGCGGTACCCAGAATCTGACTCGTATCCTGTTTGGTGTCCAAGAGAACCTGTTGGAGGCACATGTGCTCCGCTGGACAAGCTGGGAAGCATTGCCTCCGCGTGGCGCTGAAAGGCGTAATCGCGCAAGCCGATCAATTATCGGCTAATGCCTCCTTGCAGGCTCGGAATTAAACAAGCCTCTGTCCTCCGTTCTGCTGGGATCTCTTCTGAGGTTCTCCCTGGTTCTTGATTGATCGCTAAACGGGTTTGGAAAATGAATTAAAGCCAGCTTCAAGTGGTTTTTAATTCATTTTTTAATTATATTTATTTGTTGGGGAAAATTATGGATCAATAAGCGATAAATAAAGTTCAGGGATTTGTTTTAAAGGAAATTTTAGATTGTCGAAATTGGTTAGAACTATTTAATATAACTGAATTGTATATTTATTTTTATTTTGTTTAAATTTTAAAGCTTAAATGAAAGGTTTTATATATATTTATGTAAGATAATAATATGATTATATATATTCAGTATAAAGTTCCAAGCTTAAATCAAAGCTATAATATTATTTATAAAGGAATATTATATATGTATTTTTTGATACATTTCAAAGCTTAAATGAAAGGTTTTATATATATTTATATAATTATTCCTCAATAAGAGAAAAAAAAAATTCAAAGATTTATTTTAAAGTTACTTTTATATTCTAGCAATAGCCTGATTATTTAATATAACCGAAAATTAACATAGATAGCAGTTGTAGTTAATATATCCGCTTACCAACTGGCATTTTTATCTTCAGGTTAAATCAGCCTAATATATTCTAGTATTTCCAGTAAGACTTGTTAAGAATAATGAGTAAAAATCAACAACAACATTTTTTAAATGGAGGTTAAGCCTGAAAAATATTTTTTAAATCCCAGACATTTTTCCACACAATTCGATTTTTTCCTGGAATCTAATCTTCAGATTAAATGAGCCTAATATATTCTAGTTTCCAGTGAAACATATTAGAAATAATAATAATCTTCGAAAATATTTTTAACTGGAGGTTAAGTCTGAAAATCTTTTAGGTTCCAGACTTATTCAAAAACAATTCCATTTTGTTGGTAAAACAAATATTAATATAAGGAGAGAGGCTTAATTATGTCAACAAAATTATTATCTATAAATATATACGAGTATATATTTATTAATATATTCTGTTTAAATGAAAGCTCATATATATTTATATATTTCGTGGGCTTTCCCGTGATTCACCTGGCGCTGCCTTTGATGCGGATACCGGATCGATATCAATGGGCAACTTGCCGGATCGAATGCATTCTCGGCGCTCTGGGCGGCAGATTGTTCGCGCCTTTGTCTGGCGCTGTATATCGGATGACACTCTCCGAACCCCGGAACCCGATCCCCCAGCCCCCAGCCCAGAACCCAGGCTGAACTTGAACTGGTTGGGCCTCGGACTCGGTCTCGGTCTCGGTTTCGGATTTGGAATCGATCTGTGGCTGGTGGAGAAAGTCCCACACTTGAGCGCCTAATTGAATGGCGATCGATCGGGTTTCCTCTCTTTCTCTCCGTTTTTCTCAGAGACTCAGAGAAGTGTGTGTTCTGGTGGCCCACACTAAGTAGCCTAGCAGGCAGGAGTGTCATCTGGCCTGGCCCGGTCTGGTCTCTGGTCCGGTTCGGCTTGGTTCGCTATCAAGCCCCCACTCCGACGATCCAGTCCCCGTTTTGATAGAACGTGTTTGGGATGCGTTGGAAACCGTTTTAGAAACGTTTGGGGAAACTGTGGCAGCATCGCCGCCAGATTTCGATTCCTTTCAGTTGCACGCGAGCCATCGGCCACGAACGGCGCTCTCAGTTCGATAACGCTCTCGATTTGGTTCCGGATCTCTCGATCTATATCCCTTTGTGCCGGATCTATAGATGCGCATCGTTCGCTTCCACTTGGAGCCCTGGCAGCGCGGCGGCGGTGGCTCCGTCACGCCCAGTCCCGCCCAGTCGCCCTCGCTGGCCCTGCTCTCGCCGCATGTGCTGCGCCGTCAGCGTCCCGCCAGCCTCGAGGAGATGGAGGACCTGCCCCAGCATATGCATCCACATCCGCATCCGGCTGTGCCCAAGAGTCGCCTGCGACGCCTCAAGTGCCGCTACCCGCAGGTGGTCAAGCGGCTGTCCACTCTCTGCAGCGATGTGATAGCGCGCCATGTGAGCTTCCGGGGGGTGTTGTTGTGATTCTGGGGGGGATCACATGGGACATAAGCTTTAGGAAATGTCTCAGAACTCGAATATAATTTTTTTTCATATTTAAAACAATTTTGAAATTTTTTTAACCTATTTGAATCCTGAAATTTAATTTTAATTATTAGTTTAACTTCATGTTAGTGCGTTCTGCTATTTAATTTCTGTCTTAACTTCATATTTGTAATAAAGTCTAATCGCTAATTTAACCAGAGATTTGCATTGATTATTGTTGAAACAATATTTAGCTACTTAAATTCTTTAATTTTAATCTTCAGGTCAAATCAGCCTAATATATTCTAGTTCCCAGTGAGAATTGTTAAGAATAATGAGTAAAAATCAACTAAAATATTTTTAACTGGATGTTAAGACAGAAAATCTTTAAAATCACAGACACGCAATTCGATTATTGTTGTAAAACCATTATTAATATAAGGAATCAGGCTGAGCTATGTTGTAACTTCATATTTAAAATAAAGTCTAATGGCTAGTTTAACCGGAGATTGGCATAGATAGCTGATGAAGTTAATATAACCGCATACTTACTTGCTTTTTAATCGTCAGGTTAAATGATCCTAATATATTATAGTTCCCAGTGAGACCTGTTAAGAATAATGAGTAAAAATCAACGCAAATATTTTTAACTGGAGGTTAAGTCTGAAAAATGTATTTTAAATCCCAGACATTTTGCCACACAATTCGATTTATTCCTGGAATATAATATTCAGGTTAAATGAGCCTAATATATTCTAGTTTCCAGTGAAACATATTGGGAATAATAAGAAATAATCAAACAAAAATATTTTTAACTGGGGGTTAAGTCTGAAAATCTTGGAATTTCCAGAGATAATCGATTTATATTTTGTAAAACAAATATTAATCTAAGTAGAGGGGCTTAATTATGTCTTAAAAATTGATTAACCATAAATTCTATATAAAATTATTAATCAAAATTATGTTTAGCTCCAGGTTAGACCCTGGTTAACTTGAAACTCGTTCTAATTCCCAACATTCCTCCCTTACAGCCACAGACGTTCGCCCTGCAGCCGGGCGAGGGCAGCCTGCGTGCCCGCCAGGACCTGGGCAGCAGCGGCGTCGAGGACATGACCCTCCTCGATGACCTGCACGAGGCCTCACTCCTGTGGAACCTGCGCCTGCGCTACGACAAGGGCCTGATCTACACGTTCGCCGGCAGCATCCTGATCGCCGTGAATCCCTACAAGATGTTCCCCGATGCCTACGGCCTGGAGGTGGCCAAGCAGTATGCCGGCCGCCCCCTGGGCTCCCTGCCCCCGCACCTGTTTGCCATTGGAGCGGCCGCCCATGCGGCCCTACCCTCGCCCCAGGTGGTGGTCATCTCCGGAGAGAGTGGCTCCGGCAAGACGGAATCCACGAAGCTGGTGATGCAGTACCTGGCAGCGGTGGTGCCCGGCGGTGGCTCTGCCTCGGCCGTGATCACCGAGCAGATCCTGGAGGCCGCTCCGCTGCTGGAGGCCTTTGGCAATGCACGCACCGCCCGGAATGACAATAGCTCGCGGTTTGGCAAGTACCTGGAGGTGTACTTCAAGAGCGGCGCCATTGTGGGGGCCAAGATCACGCAGTACCTGCTGGAGAAGTCACGCATTGTGACCCAGGCGCCGGGCGAGCGCAACTACCATGTCTTCTATGAGCTCTTGGGAGGTCTTTCCGAGGCGGAGCGCTCCAAGTATGGCCTCCTCGAGGCGGATAAGTACTTCTACCTGAACCAAGGAGCCACGGACTGTGCAAGCGGCCGCGTGGACTGGGAGTCGCTGCAAGGAGCCATGCAGGTCCTCGGGGTCTCCGAGGGCGAACGCGAGGGCATCGTGCGTGTTTTGGCTGCTGTCCTGCATTTGGGTAATGTGTATTTTCATCGGAGGCAGCTAAGGCACGGCCAGGAGGGCGTGGAGGTGGGTTCTGACGCAGAGATCAAGTGGGCTGCCCATCTCCTCCACATCAGCGCCGAGGGACTGCATCGTGCGCTGACTAGCAGGACAACGGAGGCGCGGGCGGAGCGACTGCACACGCCACTGGGCATTGACCAGGCTTTGGATGCCCGCGATGCCTTTGCCAAGGCCTTGTATGCCGGCCTCTTCAACTGGCTGGTGTCCAGGATTAATTCGATTGTGCAAAAGGGCGGCACTCATGATGCCCACAGGATCAGCATCCTGGACATCTTTGGGTTCGAGGATTTGGCGGAGAACAGCTTCGAGCAGCTGTGCATCAACTATGCGAATGAGAACCTGCAGCTGTACTTTAATAAGCACGTTTTTAAGCTGGAGCAGGCCGAGTATGCCCGGGAACGTCTGGAGTGGACGCCCCTGGCCTGGGATGATAACCTACCTGTCATACACCTCCTGGCCAAGAAGCCCGTGGGTATTTGTCACCTCCTGGATGATGAGTCCAACTTCCCGCGTGCCACCGACCTGAGTTTCCTCGAGAAGTGCCACTACAATCATGCTCTCTCCGAGCTTTATGCCCGTCCCAGGATTGGTGCCCAGGAGTTTGGTGTGACCCACTATGCAGGGCAGGTGTGGTACTGCGTGGATGGCTTCCTGGACAAGAACCGGGATGCTTTGCGTGGTGATGTCCTGGAGCTACTGGCCTCCAGTCGCCTGCCTTTGGTGGGGGAGCTGACCAAGCAGCTAAGGGCTCAGAGGGACGCAGGGAAGACCCTGCCCAAGGGCAGCAATGGCAGGTTTGTGACCATGAAACCCAGGACTCCCACGGTGGCCGCCCGTTTTGCGGACTCACTGCAACAGCTCCTCCAATCCATGGGCAGGTGTCATCCTTGGTTTGTGCGCTGCATCAAGCCGAACCAGGAGAAGCACGCTTTGCGCATGGACATGCCCTGTGTGCTGCAGCAGCTCCGGTACCTGGGCATGCTGGACACCATTCAGATTCGGCAGCGCGGCTACCCGGTGCGCCTGCGCTTCCAGCATTTCGTAGAGCGCTATCGCCACCTCCTGGCGGCGCCTTTGGCCAGAGGTACCCCTTACAGGGAGCTGTGTAGAGCTCTCCTGGAAGCCATGCCAAGGACGGGAGTGGAGGGACCGGATTACCAACTGGGAGCTACGAGAGTTTTCCTAAGGGAGGCCCTCCACCGAGCTTTGGAGAGCGGTCGCACGGAGCGCCTGCGTCGGGCGGCGGTGAGTGTCCAGCGGCATGTCCGCGGGATGCTGGTGCGCCGGCAGCTGGCCAGGAGGCAGGCAGCGGCCACCAGGCTGCAGGCACGCTGGCGTGGCCAAAGGGAGCAGCAGCGCTTCGAGAAGCTTCGTAAGGGAGCTCTGACGGCACAGAGAATCTGGCGGGGACGTCAAGCAAGGAGAAGGGTCCAGCAACTCCGCTCGGATCATAGAAGGCGACAGGAAGCCCGGGAGGCTGCCCAAAGGGCAAGGGAAGCCAGGGAAGCCAAGCAGGCGGTGCTGGAGCGTAGTCAGCTGAGCTACCTGGACATACCCGCAGAGCTGGCCTTTATTTACTCCAAACTCCAAGGCTGGTCGCCGCCCCATGGCGATCGGCACTTGGTCAAGGTTCTGGGCACAGTGCCAGGACCTCCCTCCTCGGCGGTGCAGCTGCCCGAGGACCTAGGCCAGTTCTCCTTTGGCAAGTTCAGCAGCGTCTACTGCAATGGGCTCCGGCTGCAGCCACGTCGAGAGCCCATCACAGCTCCTTTTCTGTCTCGAGCCGCCTCGCGGGACCAGGACTTCCAGGATGCCTTGGCCGTGTTCAAGCTCATACTGCGCTGGAGCAACGACAAGTCACTGGAGGGCGCCAAGGAGAAGCTGCTGGCGGATTATATAGTTCACAAAGCCCTGAGCTCGAGGGGTTTGCGCGATGAGATCCTGGTGCAGCTGTGCAACCAGGTGCATGGCCTGCCCTCATCCTCGGTGGAAGCCACGCGACTGTGGCAGCTGATGGGCCAGTGCCTGTGCTGCTTCCAGCCCAGCGCCGCCTTCAGCAAGTATCTAATGAGGTTTGTGGATGATGAGGCACCTGCCTCGCTAAGGCCTTTGCTACTGAGACAGTTGCTCCGCCAGCAGGGAGGGAGTGGAACCACCTCTCCCGGAGGCGGCGCCAGTCGGAGCTTTGTCCCGGCCTGGCTGGAGTGGCGCGCCTGGACCAGAGGATGCGACATGGCTTTGCCTTTGACCCTCCCCGACGAGGCCAGCCAGACGGTGGCCGTGGACTCTTGGACCAGCTGTGAGGAGGCTGCCGCCTTGGCTGTGTCCTCCCTCGGAGTCTCCAGCCGGGGCTGGACCCTGGTGCTGGACGATGGCCAGCAGCTCACCGATAGCTGTGGCTTGGATTACGTCATGGACCTGATAGCAGAGAAGGAGCTGTGCCCGGCCTTCCCAGCGCCCAGGAGTGATCTCCTGCGTTCCGGGGCCAAGTTTGCAAGGACTACGCTTCCTGAATCCGTCAAGAGGCCAGCGGTGCCGCCTCCAGCTCCACCCACTTCCAAGGAGGAGGTTCCTCGAGAGCGAAGAAGCAGCAGGGAGCTGCTCTCCCGCAGCTCAGCCTTGAACGAACGCTACTTTGAGCGGGAGCCCAGCCCGGGACCGGGCCAGAGCCAAGCCAAATCGCGCTCCAAGTCCCTAGATGACCTACTGGCGGGGGATATAGCTCCTGTGCCCGTCGACTGCGATTCCCAGGAGCCTCTCCACACTCTCGGTCTCTCAGAGAGTCGCCTCAACGATCGCTATCACTCGGCAGAGCGACTGGCTCCCATGGGCAAGGAGACGGCGCCGCGCTACCAGAAGTCCCAGCATGCCGGAAGGCGTTCCCATGCCGCCTCCCATGGCTCCCATTCGAGCAAGTACGCGGACAAGGCGGAGTATGCCACCAGGTCATCGGCCATGTCGGATACGAGTGAGGCTCCCTCGCTGGCCTCGCATGTTAGGAGGGTCCGAGTGCCCTCGCAGGCCTCGGATGTGGACCAGTTCCTGGATGATCTATTTAGTCCGGTTTTAGATGGTTCTCTAGATGAGCTGTCGGATGCGAGGTCCCTAGCGGCCAGTATTCGAGGGGGAGGAATGCCCAAGGAGGAGGAGGAGGACTCTGACTCCGAGATAGAGGACCTGGAGGACTACATCAGCGAGCTCTTTCAACCCATTCCCTTAACCCAAACCCTCTCTAAGCTTACCAGCAAGGAAGAGCTCTCAGTCAGCATCCGCGGAGGCGGCAGCACGGACAGCAATGGCCCGGATCCGCTGATCCACCAGCTTATGCAGATGCCCGGGGAGCCAGAGTCCACTCCGGGTGGCCTCTACCAGCAGCAGGTGCAGCGGGCCTTCCTCCAGTCGGCCATGGCCCAGAATCTGCAGATCCAGCAGCAGCTACTGGCCCAGAATCAGGCTTTACAGACCCTCCTAAGCCAGCAGGCAGCGGCGGCCGCAGCGGCCACCAGTTCCGGTTCACCTCCACCAGCTCCTCCTGCAGCTCTAGGAAACCTCTCCATATCGCCACCACCCCAGCCACAGTCGCCTCTGCGCATGAAGGCTACAAGGAGCAGCCTGGTGGTAATGGAATCCTTGGGGCCACCGGCTCCACCACCACCGCCGCCCATGCCGCCGCCGCTGGAGTGCAAGGACCCGTCGGAGACGCGCCACTTTCTGGATCCCTATGGCCGAGCCAAGACCGTGAGGATTGGCAAGTGGCGCTGGCCGCCGCCGCAGGATGAGCCACAGTTCCAGACCGAGGAGGATTTCTTTGCTTTTAAGATGCGCCAGCAACAGCGGAAGACCACGCCGCAGGCACAGCAGCATCACCAGCAGCAGCTGCTGGCTGGAGCTGGAGGAAGCAATGGTGGAGCCACCGCCACGGCCATTGAGTGGGAGGAGTTCGAGATAGACAGTCCCACGCCGCCGCCTTTGGGAGGGACCCAGATGATGAGGAGCAGCATACGCCTGGAGACCACCACCACCACGACGTCTACATCCCTCATTAATAGGGAGAGCAGAGAGAGCAGGGAGCACAGGGAGAGCAGGGAGCACCGGGACAGCAGGGACACCCAGGACAGCCGAGACAGCAGGGACCTGCAACCCCTGCAGTCGGTGGTCACCTCTAAGCTGGCCAAGAAGAGCTTCGAGATCGGTGCCGATCGCCCGCCGCCGGGCAGCGTGGGCAAGCTGAAGCTCAGCTCCGAGATGCGCCAGCGCCTGGAGCAGGTCACCGCTGGTCACTCGGTGCGCTCCACCGTCTCCACCAAGTCGGAGCAGCGTGCCCCGGCCAAGCTGGAGGACACCCGGAAGCTCATGCTGCAGCAGCAGCTCGGCGGGCTCTTTGCCAGCGTTACCTCCGGCAATTCCGGACCAGGAGGAGGTCCAGGAGGTGGAAATAACAACGGGAACGATTCCCATGGTGCCACGGTGCGCACCCAGATCGAGCGGATGGAGGGCAAGCTCTCGCCGCCACCTGCTCCGCCCTCTGGGGGATGGCCAGGACACCTGCCACCGGCTCCAAGTGTGCCAGCTCCTCCACCGCCCATCCGGCCGCCCAGCATGGCGCCGCCAGCGCCGCCTCCAGCTCCACAGAGTCCACCGACCACCAGGAGTCCCGAACCAGAGCCGGATTACCGCACGGGTAAGGAGGTTGCCTCCAAGGAGCATGTCCCAGCCTTCATTCAGCGCCAGGAGCGGGACACCTTTGGCGCCGTGCGTCAGCAGCAGCATCAGCACCAGCAGCACCAGATGATGATGATGAGCAGCCACCACCTGCACTTGGATGGAGGCGACCACTCGGCCTCCTCCTCGCCGGCGGCCGCCGCCTGGGAGCAGTCGGAGCGGGAGAGATCCCGCAGCCGCAGCAGGAGTCGCGATCGTGAGGATTACTCCGAGTCCGTGTGGGATAGGGCCGAGGTGGAAGGTCCGGCCTCGGCCAGCGGGAGCGAGAAGGAGCGCGAGAAGCGGGAGCGAGAGCGCGAGCGTCTCTACGAGCTGCGCCAGGTGGAGCGGGAGCGGGAGAGCCACAAGGTATATCAGCCAGCGCCGCCCCGAGTGATCCAGGCCAACCTGGACAATACAGGCAGGAGGGAGGAGCGCTCCGGTGGCGGTTTGGCCACCTTCCGTACCCACATGGCCCAGAAGTACGAGCACGAGCGCAAGCGCAAGAGCTCGGCCAGCTCCGGGATGCGCGAGGAGCTGGATTCGATGCATGCAATGACCACAACGCCGCCACCCATAGTGGTGCCAGCGCCCGTGCCACCGCCTCCAGTATCCACGAGTCCTGGACCCTCCTCCGGATTGGGTCTGGGAGCTGGTGCTAGTAGTGCCTGCCTGACCTACAACCGGGTCCCCTGGAAGCTGCGCGTCCGCAAGGAAGTCTTCCAGCCGCACGAGCCCATTGGTCCACCGGTGGCCCTCGATTTGCTCTTTGCCCAGGTCCTGGGCGATGTCTTTGGGGTGACGCCCTGCCTGAGGATCACACCGCAGGAGAAGAGCTCCGCGTTGAACATGCTGCATGGTCATGGGGTCAGCGTGGACACGCTCTCAAACCGGAATAACTCTGGAGCAGGAGGAGGAGGAGGAGTAGGAGGAGCTGGAGCTGGCCCGCAGGTTCGTGCCTTGGTCAAGCGTCACCTGGTGGACATGGCCCGCGATTGGCCCTTGTACTTTGCCCGCCTGTTCGCCGTCCAGGGCGCCCCTCTCTATCCGGACGTGAGCATCATGGGCGTCTCGCACAGTGGGTTGTATCTGGCCCGCAGGGATGCCGACTACCTGATCGTGGTGCAGGCCATCTCCTTTGGGGAGATCCAGAGCGCCGTCACCCTTCCAAGGCCCGCTGCCCTACAGCTGAATCTGAGGAATGGCAAGCACCTGGCGCTCCATGCCGCGAGGGCTGCCGCCATTCAGTCGATGGTCACGAGTTTTGTTCAGGAGTTCCGAAAGGTGAGTCCATATTTTGTTTATTTTATATATAATATTTTATATTAATATTTAATATTAATATTTATTTAGTTAATTATTGAATTTTTTTAAAGTCAGTTCTTGCTTCAAGCTTAGTTATAGGTTTAGTTTATTTTTCTTAAAACTTAAAGCCACGGTTTTCTCATTTTGACACCCAAAAAAACATATTATTTCTTATTGAAACCTTGATTATATTTTTATTTTTGGTTTAATTATTAAAATTAATTATAAAATCATTATTACAAATTTATTTTTGTTGCTAAAAAATCTATTTAAGGTTTTTTAACTCTTTAAACCCCATCTTAAAGGCCTTAGTTTAGTTACAAATCAAGTTTCTTTTTTTTTTAAACATAAAGACTAGTTTTTTCTCTTTTTAAAACCTAGAAAAAATATCATTTCTTAATATTACCTTGATTATATTTTTATTTATGGTTTAATTGTTTAAATTAAAAATTTAAACCAACGCAAGAAATTTATTTATGTTCCTTTAAAATCTATTTAAGGTTAAAAACCTTTAATAACTCTTCAAGCCTCTTCGTCAATGTCTTGACTTGGTTAAAGTTTTTAATTTCCTTTTCTTAAAATATAAAGGCTAGGTTTTTCTCTTCTAAAAACAAAAGTTCATAATATTTATTGGTATTACCTTGATTATATTTTTATTCATGGTTTAATTGTTAAAATTAATAAACTAAACCAACGCTAGATATTTATTTATGTTGCTTAAAAATCTATTGAAGGTTTTTTAACTCTTTAAACCCCTTTGCGAATGTCTAAAAGTATGCAAGAAATATCCACACAGCTTTAAGCCTTCGAAGCTCTCTCTTGCTAGCCAAGATTTAAATAAAGCTTGTAGAGCTTAAAAAAGTTACAAACAAAACAGCATCACTCTTTCTTCAAATTAAGGCTTAAAAATTTTTTTTTTTATTAAGACAAACTTTCATTAAAGAATTAGCTTAAAAAATAACTCAAAAGAAACCTTTAAGAACCTTGAAGACACTGATCATTATTTCGATTTGTTCCAACTCCCCTTTATTGTTACCAATTATTATAATTATTTTTTGATATTAATTTAACAAAAATTTTCTGTTACATTTTGTTGCTGGCTAAACTCCAAAATAATTGCCATTAATTGCATGAATAATTGCACACATTATGTGTGGTCATAAATAATGTGGCCTTAAAATCAAAGCAAACAAACAAACAACCGACCGTTTTTACGGCCTCAAGATAATGGCTAATGATGTGGCAGCTAATTGGTTAATTTTGAGGTGTTACCTCTGTCTATGTATATCTTTAAGTCGAGCAGAAAACTCGGCTCTATAAGATTTTAATTAATCACTGATCAGTGTCGCCTGAAAACGAATGTTGAGCAGCTTGGAAATTAATTTGTCTTTTGGTTTCAAGTAGCGCGTATGCTTCGATGCGTAAATCTGCGAATCTGGTTTGCTTTTCTTTTTGCATTTTTTGTTGCTTTTTTCTTGCTTTTTTCCTTGAAGCTCAGTGGGCTTCAGTGGCTCCAGCCAGTTTCCAGCGCCATATAGGAGGCATCCTCTGCGCTTGGCTGGGATTCATAGTTGGCGCACGTCCATCACTCGCACTCCAGTCTAGTGTTTACTTTTATTTTCTCTTTTTTTTTTAGACTCTCTAAATGGGGTATGCTTGGTTTTTGCTTAGTTGAGGTATTTATATAATTTATTTAAATATATTTAAAGCTAAAAGAGGGTTGGATTTAGCTTTAAATTTAGTATGTGTGCCAGCAGAGGCTGGTCAGGTAAACTTGCTGACTTGGGACCCTGTTTTAAGCTAAAATTTAAATATATTTAAAGCTAAAAAAGGGTTAGACTTAGCTTTAAATTTAGAATTTGTGCCTGCAGAGGCTGGTCAGGGAAGCTTTCTTTTTTTATTTTGCTTAGTAAAGCTATTTTTAGTATTTATTTAAATATATGTAGCTTTAAATTTAAAAAGGTGTGCCTGCAGAGGCTGGCCTGGGAAACTTTCTGACTCTCTAAAGGGTTATACTTGCAATTTAATTAGTTAAGTTATTTTTAAAATTTATTTTAAATATGTTTAGCTTTAAATTTGCAATTTGTGCCTTCAGAGGCTGGTCAGGGAAACTTTCTGACTCGCTTTAAGCTAGAATTCCTTAGGTTTTAGCTACAAAAATTGTGATATTCACCCTGAAACTTGAAGATACTCAGTATCAGATACTCCTAAGGCAGCTCTAAATCCCAGACTGTTTTTTGAGCTTAAAAATAAAGGGATATTCCTTGAACTAAACTCTCCTAAAGAGTATTTCCTCTTCGTTTTATATCTCTAATTTTTCCCAGTGATCAACAAAATGTTTTCCATTTCCCAACTCTTTTTTTTTCAACTTGTATTTGTTTTTTTTTTTTAATTTGATTCATTTTATGCGTGAAAACTCGTTAAACGCCCGACCAAAGCCAAAGCCACTCCGACTGACCAATCTCTGGCGGCAGCTGCTGCTGCTGGCGAAGATTCCAAAGAGAAAGAGACGCTCGGAAACAGTTATCTCAGCAGGGAATGGGAATCGGAATGGAGTTGGACTTGGTCTGGGTCTGTGACTTGGAGTGGGTAAGAGAAAGACTTTCCGCTCGGTGAGAGCCGAGAGAGTCAGGTCTTCGCTGAGGTTTCTCTCTGTTCTGCTCCGCTGCGAGTGAAATGGCCAGTCTTTCTGGCTCTGTGGCTCTTTTGGCCAGTTTTCAGCTTTTGGTTTTTAGTTTTTCAGTCGCCAAGTTAGACAGTGAGCTCCGTCAGTCAGTTGTTACGAATGTGCGGTAACGGCACCACGCAGCGCGCGCTCTCTCGAACTCGGCTTGAATTCGAATTCGAATTCTTTTGACCAACTTAAGCCGCTTTTTTCTTGTATTTTTTTTTTTGTTGTGTCTGTGCTGTGCTAGGGTCCCTGGTGTGACCCAGTAAATCTTAAACAAATGTATGACAAAGCGGTGGCAGATGCTCCACCTCTGTGCTAAGCAGTTCAAAATAAATCTCTGAAGATCAGGGAAAAATCACTTTCCTTTGTACAGTGGCAGGCGTTCACTTAAGTGGTTACTTAGTTGGTTAGCGGGGAATAGGGAAGAATTGGGAAGAATTGCGGAGAATTGCTCAAAAGCTTAGTGAAATCGTAGAGTCTGGGGATCCACAGTAGCTGCTTATTGTTTTTATATTTTATTTGTTCATTGTTAGCACTTAGTTTTATAGTTAAAACTATTATTCAAAAAAATTACCTACAGGGATCTCTGATGAATAAATAAAATAAGTAATATATATTCTCTGATGAACAGGTACAATTTATTTACTTTATTTCCTTTATTTATTTTATTTATTCTTAGAAATATTTGTTTATTATATTAATTCATCAGAGATAATTGTTAGTAATTTTTTATTAATATAAAAAGGAAATGCTACCTAATTTGGGCTTAAAAAATATTTTATTTCCTTTATTTATTTATTCATTTATTTAGTTTATTCATAAAATTATTTATTCAGCAGAGATCACTGTAGGTAATTTTTTTTTAGGTAGATAAAAGAGAAAATGATACTTTGTTTGGGCTTAGAAAATATTAAAAAATATTTATATTTATTAGTAATAAAACGTATATTATTTTCCTTATTTTAACTTCCTTTTTAAGGCTTTATTTATTCAGAAATACCCCAACTCTTGTTGTTTTTCTGGGAAATAAGGATGTAAGGCTTAGTAGAATGACTTATAACTTAAGGAGTTAAGAAGGAATTATCAGAAATTTAATGTATAACCTATAATGCATCATAATTCTTCAAAAATCAATAGGGAAACTTAGTTGTTCCTCTGAGATCTAACCCTGCCTCAAGGTACTTATTATTTATTTATTTATTTGTACACTTTTTGCTTAAATTAACTTATTATTCAACTAAATTTAAAACAGAAAAGGTACAAAAAAAGATACATTATAGCTTCCTTAAATAAACTCCAACTAAGTCTAAAAGGGTCAAGATATTACAACATAAATCGAAGAAAGCAGAGCATCATAACCCCATCTTCAAGTGATTGTTACCTTTCTGGTTACCTCACTCTTTCCCAAGGGGAATCCCCAGTCAACCGCAAACTGCCCCAAACTCCGCAAACTCAATCCAAATCCAATTACTATATGTTATATGGTCTTTATAATTTATATTTTCGAACTGCTTCGGCACAGAGAGGAGAGATAAACGATCTGCGGCTGTGGAAAACCATCAACTCAAGTGGAAAGACAAGCTGCAGTGGCATGCCGAATGGCAAATTAAAATAAATTGAGGCAGAAAAGCGTAAAAAACAATAATAGAAATAAAGAAAAACAAACACGGCACGCATTTCGTTTCGAACAAAAAATTACAAACAAATATCGCGTATACGTACGGCTGCCTTGTGCGGCCAGTGGAGTGTCCAAACCAATTCCAGCCAATCCTCTCCAATCCATTCCAATCCACACATTGTGCCGCTGCGGTTCGTTCGATTTTCCTCCGCTTTTCGTGAGTGTTTTTCTTCACGTTTTTCATCGCCGCAGCAAACATTCATTATGTGGCTTTAGCTGGCCAGGAGCTCGAGTTGGAGTCCCAAACAATGCACTAACTTTCACTGGCAGAGAGGACGGCCTATGGCCCAGGGTCGCGACCCCTTAGGAGGATGTCGCAGAGCGTGCGGGCCAGCAAATCATCCTCCTCCTCCTCCTCCTCGGCCTCCTGCCAGGCAGGGGGCAGTGTGCCCCACAAGTTCAGCAGCATTGTCAACAAGGTGGAGTCGCTGATCAGCAAGATGCACCACGACAAGGTCAATAACTTTAAGCTGCTCCAGCAGCAGCAGCAGGAGCGGGACCAAGAGCAGGATCGGGTTGGAAACCAAGAGCAGCAGCAGGAGGAGCAGGAGCAGGAGTGCAAATGCGCCTCCTTGGACTCCCTGAACAACCTCACCGAGGACGAGGAGCACGAGATGCTGTACACGGACTCGGATGATGCGGAGATCGCACACATTACGGGCACCACCTCGGCCCAGGTGCATCATGCCCAGCAGATGCAGCACCAGCATCAGCTCCAGCTGCGCCGCTCGGATCTCGATCAGCTGACCAACGAGAGCATCAGGGAGCTCAACGAACAGTGCTGTGCCTCCTTGGGCCTGCACCATGCAGGGGATCCCAGTGGCTCCGGTTCCGGTCCAGACAATGCCTGGAGCGTGGAGGAGGACACGGTGTACAAGTGCTGCACTACGGCCACCCTCACGTCCACCTCCTCGGCGGGCAGCCTGTGCGAGCAGTGTTGCCTGGAGGAGCAGCTCAGCTACAAGCTGCAGCTAGGCCAAAGAGATGACAATAATAACCACGAAGAGGAGGAGGAGCAGCAAATGGAGCAGGAGGAGGAGCCTCAGGCAGCCTTGGAAACTGCTGCAGCACCCATTCCCGCTCCTGCTGGTCTCCTGACACCCGCCAGTGTCCTCCTAATGGGCAGCGTGAACAAGACGCGACGGGTGAGCAATGCCAGCAGCGGCTCCGTCAGCCGCATGGAGACCATCTTGGAGGAGCCCACGGAGTCCAAGATATCCGTGAAGGAGATCCTTGCGCGCTTCGAGACCATGAACTCGCATGAGGTAAAGGGAAAGGAAGAAGCTCGTGTGGGAGAAGTTTTCTCTATTTATTTTCCATTTAAAGATATTTTAATATTTCCCCCCGTAAACTAAGCTTTGCTTTTCAATTTTCTTTCGAACAAATTTCGGTGGCCAGACAGAGGCAATCATCTGTCTCTGGGCTAATGTTAGGGGGCCTAACGGTGTTATTAAGTCGACACATAATCGCATTATTAGCGTGGCCAGACATAAAGGCAGCCATCCATCCCAGCAACCCATCGGCCTACTCAGAGTCTCTCCCCATCTCCATCTCTTCATCTTACATCACCTGGTTTGGGGTCCGGGGCCTGGCCTGCTCTGGCCTGGCCTGGTTGGTGGGCTAATTAGCGGTTAAACTGGCCATCTCTTGGCGGGCTGAGGTGTCGATTATGCAACTGCAAGTGATACATTAAGCCCGACACCCAAGGCCCTAAATAAACATCGTTAGAGGTAAACTCTGAGCTCAACCGCAATGGCAATGTACTTGTTGCGGTTCAAGTGAAGTGTTTTGAAACAGTTTTTGGATTTATTTTTATATAATTTTGAATTTCTGAAAGGTTTTCTTAAAGGTATATTAACTTTGAGCTTGGAAGTTTTTATTAAAAGGGAGTTCTGGGAGTGGAAACACCTATTTTCAAGGTTTCCTTAAAGTTATATTCACTGTGAACTTGGAAGATTTTATTAATAAAAAGTTTTAGGTCTTGAAATTTTTATTTCTTAGGTTTAAAATTTATTTCTAAATAATTTGGAATTATTAAAAGATTTTCTTAGGGTAATATACACTTTAAACTTAAGAGATTATATTAATAAGGAGTTCTAGGACTCGAAACTTTTATTTTCAAGGCTTCAGGCTTGCTTTCTAATCAGGAATATTAGTTTAAAAATAATATTTATTGGCTTTGCTATAAATAAATTATATAATAAGGGCATTTTCAAGGCGTTTCTGAAGTGTTTATTCACTTTGAAGTTACTAAATGATATTATAGGAATTTCGATGACTTGAAACCTTTGTTTCCAAAGCTTCAGGCTTGCATCCCTTCTTTTCTTTATCACCAATCCATTTTTTAAAATTTTTTATTAAGATTTTAGGCTCTTAGAAATACTAAGTTTCTGAAAATGATGCCTACATCAGAAATATTGTTTTAAAAATAATATTTATGACTTTGCCATAATTTTAATAAATATAGAGGGATTCTTTTAAGGTTTTCTTAAGGATATATTGACTTTGAAGTTAGCAAATGATATTAAAAATAAGTTATAGGACTTTAAACCTTTATTTCAATGGTTTCAGATTTATATATATATTATTTGGGATTTTTTAAAGATTTTCCTTAGAGTTATATTCGCTCTAAACTTAAGAGATTATATTTAAAAGGAGTTTTATTACTTGAAACCTTTATTTCCAAAGCTCCTGGCTGGCTTACCGTATTTTCTTTATCCCTTATCCATTATTAAATATTTTTTTGTTAAAACTTTAAGCTTCTGAAAATACTTTAGAATCCTGAGAATATTGCCTTTATCTAGAATATTATTTTTAAAATAATATTCAGTGGCTATGCCATAATTAAAATAAATAGGCAGTAAATATTTCCAAGTAACCTTATCGATCTCCTCGAGGTTACATTGAGTTGAACGGAAAATGGAGCGGAATAACATAAACTGAGATGTTACAGAAGGTCTCAACCTGCTCCGGATTCCCTCTAGAAAAAACAGCGATTCGTGCTGGATCAGCGGAGATGCCATCACGTTCTCTGATGAGAGTTCGATGACCACGCGAGACAATAAGAACTGGGGAATCAGATGGGATGGGTTGTGTGTGGATGAGGCCGTATGGGATGACCCACAAAGATTATGCTTTATTATACGCGTGAGCTAAAAAATAACCAAAGAAAACAGAAGAAGAAACATTACAATTTAACTGTAATTTGATTTCAATAATTTAATTACGTTTTTGTGCGTTTATTGCCGGGCCTCCGCTTTGCGGCGAGCTTCGCCCGAGGTAAATCACTTGAATCTCTTGGCTCTCGGCTCGAGCTCATCCGCTGCAGTTTTTTGAAGTCCGTAAATCCAGCCGGACAGAGGCATTAATTCGAATTTTAATTAACTTTGAGCGCGTTGTGTTGGCCAAACAAAGAAAAGCGCACATATGAAATAACAGCGAACACCGTTTGGCCAACAGCCAGCCACTCAGCCAGCCGAAAAGAAAGTTTTTTAGCGGTCACTTGGAAATTACACTCCAAATTTAACTCTTGTTTTTCCTCTATGTGAATTCTCGCTGCAAGCGCGCCCGAACTGGAGCATCTGGTGTACGATTCAGGCCATCTGACCCGGTTCCAGTCCAGTCCAGTTCAGTTCCATACCCATGTATAGGCCAGAGACACCGACACCCGTCCCGTTGTTCTCGGACAGCCACCATCCGATCTGATCTGCTCTCCAGACAGCCACGGGATTAGGCCTGCGTAACTAGGTGATCCTGGTCCCCAGGCTGGAGTCTCAGATGTCTGATCTCAGTTCGATGTCTGCCCACTCAATGGATGTCGCTTTTTTGGGTTAATGCATTTTCTACGGGCACTGCAAGAAGAGTTTACTTTATTTGTGTGTGCTTTATAATGATATTCTATACAATTTGGGATTTTTAAAAAGTCTTTCTAGGGTTATATTAATTTTTAACTTAAGGTATTATATTATGAAGGAGTTCTTCGACTTAAAACCTTTATTTCCAAGGCTTATACTTCTATAAAATGTACTGAATAATACACTAAATACTGTTGTATATTCTGTATTATAGTATTTACTCTTTTCTATCTGTAAGTTGAAAATTGAACTTAAACCTAGATCTTTTACCCATAAACACACCATTATCTTGTCTAAGATCAATCTTGGTTGTAGAATAATTTGTTTTTGAAGTTATATAATATAAATTATACATTATTTATATTTGTTTCTTATATTAAAATTCATTTTGTTTTATAAAGTATTTTAATTTACATTTCGTTGTATTTCCTACATTGAACAAACAGCATATTTTTGGGTTTTATATTAAGTTCTCATAATTAACATTTATTTTAATTTTATATATTATTTTGAATAATATTTTGTTGCATTTCCTGCAATGTCCAAACCTTTTTAGCGTGCCACAGAGTATAAGCTTGACTGTAGAGTTAGTTCTTTCGAAATATAAATAATTTCTTATAATTAAACCTCTTTTTATTTTTTAAGATATTCACATTTAAATTTTATTACATTTCCTGCAAAGTACAAACCTTCTTGGCTTCCCACACATTACAACCACAATATGTACATTTTTGATTTCCTAAGAAAGCGTCTTCTTTTTGGCAATCTATTTCGTTTTTCGTGTGCAATCGCTTGCGGTTTCCTTGATTGCATCTAAAAAATCTACAAAAAATACAGGAAAAGTGGCAAAAAATCATGTTTTAGACCCCTGTTATAATTCATTTCCCGCTTTGTCTGGCATAACATATTTTTATTAATAGATTCAGACACGGACAAAGCGAATATAAACAAAGAGGTATTAACTTTGAATAGCTCAAGATCGAAAGCAAAGATTCTTTAACGATTTCTTGCATTCATTAAGCGGTGTTTTCTGTTTGTTTAAAGAGAAAAACATGGGCAAATAAACCCCATTCAAGAAGCAGTTAAGTTGAGTAAAATAAGTGTTTGCCTTGCCTCGATATTTTACACATATTTTCCACAGAAAATTTGAACAATGCGCATAATTTTTCGCAAATATGGCCAGCGAGGCTGATTGATTGGTGAAAGATTTCCGCTTTCATAAACAACAAACAACAAACAACGAACAACAACTTTTACTCGCATGAGAGTGCAAAATGCACTCGCCGGATATCCAAGTATCTCTATATATATCTTTATATATTTGCGTGTTTGTGGGGGCGTTGCAGTTGCCGTAAAAAAAAAAAGAAAGCAAATGCAACAAATTGCGCCAAATAATAATTGAATGCAAGCAATAAAAGTGAAAAATCGACAATGCCAAAAACACTTTCGTTGCCGAAAACGCAGCCCCTTCCGTTCCGATCCGATCCCCAGCCGGAGTCCGAGCCTGCTGTCACCGGTCAATATGTGAGCATAAATCATCAATGCCAGTCCGGTGGCCAGTGGCCACTGGCAACTGGTTGCGCTCTCCCAGCTCCAAGCTGGCCGAAAAAGGCGCCCAGCAACTTTCACATGCCATTGACATGGCCAGAGTGGCGGCCATTGGCGAGTTGCGCCTTGCAAGTCAATTAACAAATTGCAGGCTCCTCTCCCAGCTCAGCCCCTCCATGCACTGCAGAAAATTATAAATAACAATAATTGCCACCCAGGAGTGGAGTTTCGAGGCGAGGAATTAAATTTGGAGGCTAGAAAAGAGGTCCCATTAAGCCAGGTTATTATTATATGAGTTTTAGGCCAAGAAAAACATTTTTAACAGCCTTTACTTATTTTTACCTTAAATATTTTAAGTTTAGAATATGTTTACCTACTTATTTCCCTCAGAAACTCCCTATTAATTATCAAATTTAATTTTTAAAAGCCTTTACTTATTTTTAGCTTAAATATTTTAAGCTTAGAATATTTTTACCTTCCCATTTCCCTCAGAACTTCCTTATTAAATTTAAAATTTAATTATTTGCAGTCACAATCCAAGGCCTCGACTTTGTCCTCGGGCGCCCGGGCCGCCGCCCAGACCCTGAATGTGCCGCTGGAGCGCCTGGAATCCCGCCAGGCGCACGCCCAGCGCAACGAGCACAACCAGAACGACTCCCAGCAGCTGCAGCATCAGCAGCAGGCGGAGCTGCATCATCACCTGCAGCAACAGCAGCAGCTGGAGGATGCCCTCGAGGAGCAGCAAATGGCCGCCGCCGAGCACCATCAGCAGCAGCAGCAGCAGTCGTCGTCGGGTCAGCGGTACATGAAGCAGCAGAGCTACCTGCACTCCGCCCGCAAGTCCAATGCCGGCCAGCAGCAGCAGCAGCAGCCGCAGTCCCTGACCAATGGCCAGGCCCATCAGCAGGAGCAGCTCCAGCTCCAGCAGCAGCCACAGTCGCTGCCGCCGCACCACGATCTGGATGCCAACTACCTGCAGGAGGAGAGCAACGGCGGCACACCGCCCTCGGTGACCAAGTACTCGCTGCTCCAGTTCGCCATGCAGCACTTCCGCAATGAGTGAGTAAAGCCCTTTAATGCCTAAAGAATCCTCTTTGATATCTCCCTCCTTTAGCCAACTGAGGGACGCCGATCGGCATCATGAGCGGCACCAGTCCTCCGCCGCCAATCGCTCTTATGCGGAACTGGTCAAGTGGCAGGGCCATGCCATACGCCTGCCGCTGCTCCGTCTGCCCAACGACTTGGCGCCGCTGGCTCTGGAGTGCTTTGACTGCATTCTGCGCTACTGCGGCGACATTCCCCTGGATCCCGACCTCACCGAGGTTAAGTGCGTCTACACGGTGCTGATGGTGAGTCTTTTTGGGTGTTTTTGGCTGCTTTTGGGTTACTGAAAGAACGGGTTTGGGAACCTGAACCTGAACCGGAAATGTGGCTTGGGGACACCTTGGTCTAGGTGCTCTAGTTCTGCTTACTTAAAGGGGTTTTTCAAATGAAAGTTTGTGGGTAATTCTAGAGCAAGTCTTGGGTTTTAGTTTTGAATTATTACAGAGCAGAGGAAGTCTTGTAACAGGCCCAATAGATAAAAGAAAAGTTGGTCACACTATTAGAACAGTGACTCTTTCTTTCGAAAGAGAGGAACTTTTCTTATCTTTCAAGAGAGAGCGCCAGAGAGTGCTGCATACGTGCAGCGAAGCTCAGACTTAACCCTTTCGGGACGAAGTTTTATTTTAAAATCCAAGATAGTTGTGGCAAATGTTTTTGCATATTATGAAAGGTGGCTAAAAAAATATGATGTACTGCTACTTAAAAATCATTAACTCGTCCTTTTATGCTAGGACATATAATCCCAATAGGATAGTTCACATAGCCGATCTCTTTAAAATTAATGCAAATACAGAAGTTGGAAAATTGCTGGGACGTATTGTACCAGTAGTCCCGAGAGGGTTAAGGCAATAAAATAAGAAGAGGAATGAACATTCCAGCTACATATTTATACTTACATACATACATATGTATATATTTATATATGTATGTATGTACATATTTATAATTGTTTCGGAGGAGAGTCAGCCTTCCTTATTAGATTTCCCAATATATCAAACTTAGAGCCCAACTTGATCACAGATCTTCCTGATAATAATTATCTCTCCCAATATCTTCAAGAGAGAGATCATGTTTGTTCGATGCTGCAACACTTGTCTTTATTTTAGTTTATGAACAAACTACATACAGATGTATGTATGTATGTAAACTGATCATAAACAAACATAAAGATAAGAGTTACAACTACATATGTACATATGTAAATCGTCTTCCGGAAAATATGACATTTGATCCATTCCGGTTTTTGGCCAGCAACCTGATTGGGTTGGGCAACGGGAAGAGGACAAGTAACAAGCCAATTGGCCAATCGGAAGTGGGAGCAGTTAGGCGGCTTTGAAAGCAATTAGCTTTGAAATTGATAATAATACAGATAAGATCCTCTAAAGATTATGCAAGCATTTAGCTTTGAAGTTACTAGTAAAGCAAATAAGATCCTCTAGAAATTAGGCAACCCTCTCTTACTCTTTACATCTGTGATGCTCAACCCTACGCCCACGCATCATATTTGTTTTTGTAAAATCGCTCAGCATAGGCTGTGGGTGAGCCCATCCCACATGTAAGGTTTCCGATCCCAGGGCGCTATACACAAACAATTTTGCACATTCCCCTTTGTGTCGCTGTCCTATACTGATAAGACCGAGCTCGCCAAAAACAAATTCATTGAGTTCCTTTTTCTTGCCGCTAATCCCAATGTAATTTGTTCTTGTTGCTACACCGAACATTTTTTTCTCATTTATGCTTGATTCATTTGCATTCTTTGAGGTAAATTGGTAAATTGAGCGATGATTTAGCAAGTGCCTTTCTCTCAGTGTACATCTTGTTCTTGTTTCTACACTGAAAACTATTTCTTCTTTATGCTTAATTCATTCGCATTCTTTGAGGTAAATTGGTAAATTGAGCGATGAATTAGCAAGTGCCTTTCTCTCAGTGTACATCTTGAAATAAAGCAAAAGTGTGGCTACAAGTGTGCATATGATTTCATTTATTTGTGTTGGTATATGCACTGCCATAAGGCAGATTTGAGCAACCCTGCAACCCTCTCTTGCTCTTTTTAAACTCTTTTCTTATCCCAACTCCCTCTCTCTCCCCTCCTCCAGCACTGTCACAAGTATCTGGCGCTGCGCGACGAGGTCTACTGCCAGCTGATGAAGCAGACGACGGCCAACCGCTCGCCCTGCCCGGACAGCTCGCAGCGTGCCTGGCGCCTGCTTAGCATTCTGGCCGCCTACTTTGGCTGCTCGGACGCCCTGCGTCCCTACCTGATGGAGCATCTCACCTCGGCCGCCTCCGATAGGCGACGCTCCTGCCACGGCACCGCCGCCGTCTGCCTGACGAATCTCCGCAAGACAGCGCGCTGCGGCGGACGCAAGAACGTGCCCAGCGTGGAGGAGGTGACGGCCGTGTCGGCGGGAAGATCGGCTCGCAGACAGATCTATCGGTTGCCTGGAGGAGCCGAGCGGGTGGTGAACACCCGGTGCTCCACGGTGGTGGCCGACGTCATTGCCGAGCTGTGCGCCCTGCTCGGGGTGGAGTCGGAGGCCGAGCAGCAGGAGTTCTCGCTGTACTGCATTGTCCAGGGCGATGCCTTCACCATGCCCCTGGCCGCCGACGAGTACATCCTGGACGTGACCACGGAGCTGCTCAAGTCCGGCCAGCCCTTCTACCTGATCTTCTGCCGCTCCGTCTGGCACTTTGCCTTGAAGCGAGAGCCGGCGCCCATGCCGCTGTACGTGGAGGTGCTCTTCAACCAGGTGGCCCCGGACTATCTGGAGGGCCTGCTGCTGGAGCTGCCGGGCAATGGGGTACCTGTGCCGGAGATGGTAAGGGATATGGCCAGGATTGCCGCGCTCCTGCATCGTGCCGCCGACTTGAGTCACGTTCCGGCGATGAAGGAGATCAAGTTTCTGCTGCCCAAACCGGCGCTGGGCATCCGGGAGATCCGTCCCGCCCAGTGGGTGGGCCTGGTGCAGTCCGCCTGGCCGCAGGTGGCCAACCTGAGCCCGGGCCAGGTTAAGGCGCAGTTCCTCAACGTGCTGGCCGCCTGGCCGCTCTTCGGCAGCAGCTTCTTTGCGGTGAAGCGCATCTGGGCCGAGGAGGGGCCGCATGTGGAGGACAATCACAGCCCCATGTGGCGTGACCTTATACTGGCACTGAACCGGCGGGGTGTGCTCTTCCTGGACCCCAACACGCACGAGACCCTGCAGCACTGGAGCTTCATGGAGGTGATATCCACGCGAAAGGTGAGTTGAAGGGTTTGAGTTCCCTAAGGATCTTTGATATTAATCTTTGTGCTTTCTGTAGGTTCGCTCGGAGGATGGCGCTTTGTTCCTGGACATGAAGGTGGGCAACCTGATGCAGCAGCGCGTTATCCGGGTACAGACGGAGCAGGCGCACGAGATCTCGCGCCTGGTGCGCCAGTACATCACCATGGCCCAGATCAGTCAGCGCGACAAACGAGAGCTTAATTAGCAAGGAGCAGGAGGAATGCAACGAATATTTAACCATAATTATTATTATGTTTATTCTTATCGATATTGAGTTATTCTCCACGAACACACACACACATTTTTTTCGTCGTTTTTTAAGGCTTCTCTACTTATATTTATATTTATTCCTTACCCCCCCACTCGGTGGCGCCCTGTTGGCCATATGTAGATCCCAATCTTTGCTCCCTTTATTCTGTCTTAATTTTAAGCCAACCAAGTGCAATCCCCTTTTAATTCTTTGATTTTTAACCCCTTCAAACCCCCTTTGAGTCCAATCTTTTAGCACTTAAGAGTAGCGCAAACTTTATTATTATTATTATGATTATTATTATTATTATCATATTTTTTTTTGTGACATTTGTTAAATCGAAAATTGCTTAGCTTAATCCCTAAAATTATCATAAATAAATACAATTTATATATGTATATCTATGCAAAAAAAAAAAAAGTGTGTGAAGAAGTATTTGTAAGGAGAAGGAAGAGGAATTACTCAGTCTCCGAGGCTGGAATGGATTAAGGAGTCTACGAACCCTTTTGGAGGCAGAGGATAGTCCCTTAAATTGACAGAATCTCCGACAGAAGGTAATAATGACCCAAGTAAGTCCAGAACTAACACGGAAATCCCTTATACATAGATAAATTTATATTTTTAGTCCAGCGGTCGGCACGGCCCTATCCCGTGGGGTAGGGTATTTCTCAGTCGGCGTCGCTGCAGCTCACGCACAGTATGCACAAAAGAAAACAGAAGAACAGTATGCACAAAAGGGAACAGAAGAACAGTATGCACAAAAAAAAAAAAAAAACAGAAAAACAGTATGCACAAAAGAGAACAGAAGAACGGTATGCACAAAAGAGAACAGAAGAATCAGTGCAGACAAATTGTAATTGTGTGGCTAGAATTAGCTTTTTTTTAGCTAGTTTTTAGGTTATAGCTATTTTTTTGCCATATTACAATATATCTTAGCTCTTTTTTCTTCTCATATCTAGCGCAAAAGAGAACAGAAGAATCAGTGCAGACAAATTGTAATTGTGTAGCTAGAATAATCTTTTTTAGCGTTAAATAGCTAGTTCTTCTCATATCTAGCCATAGAGTGTTCAATTTTCACTCACACAAATGCAATGTTGGCATTTAGTCCATGCCTAACTTATATAATATTTGGTATGAGTTGATCGCTGTCATCCTCCTCATCGTCCTCGTCCTCGTCCTCATCTTCATCCTCATCCTCCTCATCGTACTCGCCCTCGTCCTCCTCCTCGTCCTCGTCCTCGTCTGCCGTAGCCTCCACCTTGTCCCTGTGGCTGGTCACGGCTGCTGCAGCTGGCGCCAAAGTTGCCTTTGTCTGCTCAGGGCTAGCGATGAAGGGAGGAGAAGGAGAAGGAGGAGGCAGTGCTTCTGCCACACTTGTTGCATTACCCTTTACGGCTTTTTCCCCGGATGTTGCCGTGGTTATGGAAAGAGGAGGTGGTGGTGATGTAGCTGAAGCTGGCGTGGTGGCACGCCTCGTTGTAACGGCGCTTAACGCTTCATTAGTCGCATTGTGGCTGCCAGCGCCAGTTGCCACCAGTGTCGACGTTATGTTGGTGGTTCCTACTCCTGCTCCCGCTCCCACTCCCGCTCCTGGTGCGGTTGCCACAGCTGCGGTGTCATTTGTCCGGCGCTCCGGCTCGTTACCCGCCGGCAACTTTTCCGCCGTGCTGTCATCGAGCGCACCTGCTTCCATAGCCTCCATATCCTGGTCGGTGGGCGTGGGTGGCGTGATGCGCGGCGGCGCCACCGAGGTCAGCAGAAAGTCATCGCGTATCTCACAGTTCTTGCCCAGAAATCCCTGCCGGCAGTGGCAGCGGTAGCCGCCATCCTCGCGGCTCAGCGATATGCACTTGCCCTCGTTCTCGCACGTCCCCGGATGCTCCAGGCAGTAGGTGAGCTCTGCGGGAAGGGTCACCATGGGTTGGGGTTTAAGCTAGAACAAGGGGGGATACTCACTCTCATCGCAGAGCATGCCGCCCCAGCCGGGATGGCAGTTGCACTCCCAGGGCGCCTCGCAGTCTCCATTGGCGCAGCCCGGATAGGGAAAGCACTTGTCGCACTGGCTGCCAGTCCAGCCCACCTTACAGCTGCCAGAGAGGGTGAGTTAGAGTGAGGATGAAGCTTTCCTGGTGGTCACTACTTACCGGCACTCGCCAGGCTTGCGGCAGTAGCCATGCTGCTTGCTGCAGTCCGGGTCGCAGAGAGCTAAAGGGAGGAGCGAAAGGGATCAGAGAAGGAGCTCTGGAGGTGGAGTTCCCCGGCTACTTACGCGTCTGACAGAGCAGTCCCGTGTACCCCGGCAGGCAGAGGCACTCCAGCGGCTTGTTGCAGGTTCCATGCTGGCACCCAGGCATCGTGGCGCACTCGGAGCAGGTGCGCCCGGCATAACCTATCCTGCAGCGGCACTCCCCAGGGGCCTCGCAGTAGCCGCGGGTGCTGTGGCAGCCACTCCGGCAGCTGGCTGAGGGATCAAGGTTGGACTTAAGTAGAGGAAGGAGGAGAGCCCAGGCTTACAACTCACGTTCCGTGCAGAAGAGTCCCGCCCAGCCGGGCTTGCAGATGCACTCGAAGGGCTTGGTGCAGCCGCCATGCTGGCATCCTGGCAAAGGGATGCACTTGTCGCAGAGCTCGCCGCTGTAGCCGATGCGGCAGCGGCACTCACCCGGGCGCTGGCAGTAGCCTGAGGGATTAGGATCTTAGATTCAGGGATTCGGTTAGAGACCTCTCTGACTTACCATTCATGGGATCACAGCTGCGCCGGCACATGGGCACCTGGCAGAGATCGCCCTGCCAGCCGGGCAGGCACTTGAAGTCGCCCTTGTCATCGCAGATGTAGTGTGCGTTCTGTTTCGGCTTCTCGCAGGCCTGGAGTTACCCCGGAAAATCAGACATTAGAATCCTATTTTAAGTATAGGAAAGGAAGCAGGAATATAACTCACCCTTTGCTTCCACAGGGGCACGTTGGAGTTGGTGCTTTGGCGGGCCTCGAAGTTGCGGCGCAGGGATGAGGTTAGCTCTAGGTTAAGAGTGGTGAAGGCGGTCACCCAGAGGAGGGTCACCTGCTGACCGGGCAACATATCTACAGGTTGAGCTTTAAATATGATTATTCCTTGAACTCCTCAATCTGAGGGAACACAGTTTAAGACTAAAAGAAGCTTCTATGGGAGCTAAGAAGTGAGCAGCTCTTGGCCAAAACTATTGACTGGCTACTGGCTACCGAAGACCGTTAAAAGAAATCGACTTGACGTCGGCGCGTCACAATTAACATGTTCCAAGTCGGAAGACAACTTTCCTCGCGGCCAGAATGGGAACTACACCGAAGAAGACCGAGTCTTCTGATGAATCACTTGGGTCTGGAGAGACTGATAGATTGGAGTATCACTGGAATGCAAATCGAGGAACGGGAATTACTCTTCAGGCGTTGGTCAAGTCAAGTCGGACAGGTGCTCCTCTGTCTGCGATCGCTTTGGGACTAATCAATTAGACGTCAGTTCGGGCTGTGACTCTTTCTTCTTCTTTCTACACCTTTCTTCGCCTTTCTTCACCTTTCTTCGGTGGCTAAGAACCACTCTTTCAACGGCTTTCTGATGTATGTAAAACCCGCTCTTTCTTCGCCTTTCTCCGGTAAGTAAGAACCGCTCTTTCTATTTATTTCTGATGCATTTCTCCACTTTTCTCCTATAGTTGAACCCCGCTCTCTTCCTACACCTTTCTTCTGAGCGGAGAACATACTGAGACTGAGACCTAGAGAGAGTTTAAGAGAAAGAGAGAGGAGCTTGGCACCTGGAAAATTGGGTCAATCAGCTGCGAGAGAGCTCGCCTAAGCCGCATTCACCTGGGCTAAGCCAGTGCACAGTGGGAGCTAAGGCCATAGAATCTGAATGAAATCTACAGAGAGGTTCTTGGATAGAAAATAAAAAGCAAAACTGGAGTTGCAGGTAAGAAAGCAAACCAGCAAGAGTTTAAGAAGAAAATCAATCTTCTACATAGGAATTTATAAGCTTTATTATTTCGTTTCTAAATCTTTAAGACATCTAGTTTACCTTTTTATATAACTTACCCTTAATATTTCTAGGAAAAATATTTAATTTAATATTAGGGGCTTTAAATAATGTATAAATATTTAGACCCAGGAAAGTTCTCATGTATAAATATTATTCAAAGTATTAAATATTGTTTGAAATATTAGTAAAATTATTAAATATTATATTAAAATAAATATTTATACATTATTTAAAGCCTTCAAACCACTGTGCTTGTCACCAAACAAGTTATGTCAAAGCCCCTCAGACTTTCCTGGCTCTCGATAGGAAAATGCCCAGCGACTCCAATGAAAAACCAAAGAATAAAAAATCGTAAAACTTGGTTACTTTAAAATTATACTCGTTCTTTATTGAATGATCGCATTATTGGTTTAATTATAATTTTAATTATTATTTCGACATTCGTGTGTGTACCTAAAATCCAGAGATTAATGCTAAGATCCGAACGTTAATTCAAGGGGATTTCTGTTTCGAGTGTGTGTGGTGTGTGTTGGGTGTGTGTTGGGTGTGTGTGGGTCGAAGAACTAACGATTAGACGGATACAGATACAGATACAGTTACAGATACACTCAGACACATCCATATATATTCAAATATATAGAGACACAGGTTCTAGGCCCGATGTTATGCGGTATTTGATGACTTAGTCTCTAGTTACTAGTATTAACCGATCCAAGAGTGACCCAAAATGGGGAGAGTCTCCTCCAAGGACCCCCCATAGAGCTGATGCCTCGGGGTCGCACGGGGTCGAAGGTCGGGCAGGTTTCCTAAGCTACTTAGAGAGTCCTCTGACGAGACAGAGACACAAAAAAAAAAAACAAACACATACCTCACTCGCTCTTTTGCTACTCGCTGTTTTTCTACTTGCTCTTAATCCTCGTCTTAATGGTTAAACGCTTACATACGATGTGGAGTACTCGTGTCTGGGCCGGACTGGTGAGTAGAGCTGGCAAAAAATCGATGTTTTGCACTATCGATTTTTTCGATGTCTTACTAGTGAAATATCGATACTATCGATACAATTTCTGCTTATAAAAATTATAATTATCGGCAGTTGAAGCCTTGTGTGATGCCAGCTTTAAGGGTTTAATTTCCATTCATGATCTAACCAAATATTTACCTTCCAATATTCTAGAGAATATCGTCATGATCATTTCAAAGGCTTAAAATGGAGTCTAATCGGTCAGTTCTATATTTCTTTTAGCAATGTTTCTTTTTAAAAAAGGATCAAAACATCGATAGTGCGAAAAACAATCGATGGTTTCAAAAAATGTCTAAAAATCGATAGTATCGATAGTGCTCTGATGTTTTGCCAGCACTACTGGTGAGGGGTTCTAGGTTCTGGGGGCGATATGATACGGTGATATGATGACGGGGCCTCTGCACTGTGTACGGGTTCAGGGGAGGACAAAAAAATAGATCGCTTCCAGATCTTTCTTAGACGAAGATGAACTGGGCATGGTTGCACTTCTTGGGCGGTCCCACGGTCAGCCGGAGCCACTTGCCGCGACAGGAGGGCGCCGCCAGAGCGCTCCAGCGCGTCGTGCGTCCGGCCAGGCCCTCGCCGCGGCAGTGGTAGCTGGGCGCCAGCGTCGGCGGAGGCGTCACGGGCACGCTCCTCTTGCCCCCCGCTCCTGGCAGCCGGCGGTGCTGGAGCTGTGACGCCGGGAGCTGCTGCTGCTGCTGCTGCCGCTGCTGGTGGCGATACTCGTAGCTCTCGTTGCTGCCCGTGTCCAGAGTGTTCTGCAGATCCTCCTCCTCCTCGTCCTCCTCGGCCTCCTCGTCGTTGTGGCTAGCCATGTCCTCGTCACTGCCGCCGCTGCTGTTCTCGCGCTCTGGGTCCTCCTCTTGGGCAGTGGTGGTGGGACTCTGTGGTGTCTTGGCTGTGGTGGAGCTGGCAACGGCTGGGGTGGAGTCCTGGATCAAAGCCTCGAGGTCACAGCGAACGGTGATGCGGTCTCCTGGAAGGTTAGGGATCTCTGTTAAGTAGGATCTCTTGGATTAGAGGAGTTAGACTCACCCTCCATCATCAGGTTATAGGGCGGCAGCTTGTGGCAGGCCTTGGAGGCCTTCAGGACCTCGAACTCCACGCAGTATCTGGAATTAGAAAGAGGATGTCCGTTAGTATCCTTTCTACTTTGTAAGAGTAAACTTTCCCCCTTAATTATTCCTCCTTAATCTCCATATTTCGCCCAGGATTCACGCTTTTCCATTCATAACCTTCACCGATTATTCATCCTGATTATGCATGTCCTTCGGCCTCATTAGAGCCCCGAAGGACGTTAAATATTATAATTATTATGATTCCTTCTTGTCTGACTGAGCAGACTCCTTGATTTGTGCAATTGTGCGCCAGCAGGACTTCAAAGGCCACCAGGAAATGCGAATTGTCTATTAAGCCTAACAATATCCGTTTCCGCTAGGCAAAAAAGGGACCAAAAAGAGGCAAAAAAAAGGGCAAAAAAGCGCAAGAAACCAATCGAAGTGAGGACAAGTGTGTGTGATTCGAGAGTGTCTGCGTGTGCCGGTGACAGCTGTCAAGGTGTTGACACCGGAAATTGCGTCGGAAATTTCGAAAAGTGCCCCGCAGGCGACATTTTTGATTTTGGCTGCGAAAATTTTTGATTTTAAACAGGAAAGACCTGGCCACTTAGGCAAACAGTTCCTGCGAATCCAGAGGCTGGCAAATTAGCTGGTTGCAGCGGAAATGGAGGGCCAGACCGCAAAAAACAACAGCAAGGAGCAGGGAATAGGGAGCAAAGCATAAATAAAGCGAATTATTATTAAAAGGGGAGTCGCAGAGATTCAGGGATCCAAGGACTCGGAGGGGGAACAGCTGACAGCTTAATTAAGTCCCGGCGAAACCGAAGCAGCGCCAGGACCCTCTGCGCCGCGGCAATAAAGGTAAATTGAAAAAATTAATGTAAATAAACAGGCCCAGACGCCGTCTCGGCCGCCGTGCTGAGTAATAAAAATAAACAAGGCAATGCACAAAACTCGAGGACCAAAACATAATTAAAGACAAGCAATGTGCTGGCTTTTCCCTCGTCCTTGGCCGGCGATCATAAAATAAAAAGCAATTGTTATGCTTGGTTTGCGGTGGTGGAGCCCAAGGAGGAGTACATAGCCACCACCACTTTCAGCAGGAAAATGAAGGAAGCCAGATTTATAGCAAAATAAAACGATGTCCGCCCGGTGGATGATTAACGGATAAAGGCCTCCCCCTAGATAGATGTCAGAATTCGTAATTTATGAACTGATTACTGATTACCGATTTAACCGATTTGAAAAAAACCAGAATAAAGCCAGAATAATATATTTAAAATACAAATTGAAACGTTATAATCAATTTAAGGCCGCACACATCAAACCGAATGCTTAATGGGGCTTTAATGGACCGAATCCTGTCAGCTTTTAGCTGCAAAATCCACTATTACTGACACATTCTCCCTCCTCCACTTCGTCCTTTTCCACTCGGTTGATTTCCATTAAAAATGTACAATTACATTAAGCAGTTTATTTTATACTCAGTCCGTAAAGTGCAAGTGGAACCAATTCATTATGGCCTTCATTATTACCCCTTTCAGGGAGAGAAAAGAAAACTAGAATTTAGTTGCCAGCCTGACCTGACAGAAGGATTCAAGGATTCCCCAAGGATTAACAATATAAATATGCATATTCGGAATGTGTGAAAGTTTAAGCCCCAGAGAAGAAGCAGACAGGCAACAAAGTGAGTTGGAAAAATAAAGCAAAGTATTTAATTTTAAGCCAAAACACATCCCTGAGCAAATTCCGAACCCAATTAGAGCAAGAATGAGGGTGTTTCAGGGGGTTAAAAAGGAGAGATGAGCCCCGATGAGCCGGGTTTAGCCTTGGCAAGCAAAAGGCTACTTAATATTTCAGGAATTAGACAAGCTGAAAGTGTAAAAAATGATAAATAAATTGGAGAAATGTTAACAGGGAAGCCATGACTGGCTTTATTCATATTTTATTTTTTCATATAAAGGTCAAATTCAACTAATTAACTTAAATAATACTGCCTAAAAGTAACATATAATTATTGTATTATATGTTACTTTTAGGCAGTATTATTTAAGTTAATTAGTTGAAATTGAAACATATTTAACCTTTAAAAACTAATTGGAAAGCTGTCTGAGGGCACAAAAACAGTTTACAAACCAATTAGTGTTAATTTTTTAATAATACTTAATATTTTATGAATTAGCCAAGTTGAGAGTGTAAAAATTGATATAAATGATTATAAAAAGTAGAAAGGTCGCCAAAAACGACAACATTATTAATAATAATAATTAATAACCATAAACATTACAATGTGTGGCCAATTAGTTAAATTCCCTAAAAAGCCTATAACAAAAAGAGAGCCAGCCTCTCTTTCCTTCTCCTCCCTCTTTGAGTTTACAAAGGACCTGAGTTCCGTTCCGGTTTCGTTCCTTGAAATGGCCAGGACTCAAAGTCGACTGCCCTCGAATTAAGGTCACCCGTCAGGCCATGGATCAACTTGCTCTCTGCCTCTGCTGGCCAAAAAACATTAACATACACAGTGCGGAGTGCGGTCTTCCGACTCTGGTGGACTCCGACTCCGACTGTGCCCCCGGAAAAGTCATTTTCTTGTCAAATATTTTGCCACTTCAAAGGCCGACAACTGTCAACAGCCACAACAAGAGAACAACAACAACAACAACAGCGGCAGCGGCATACAGGCACTTAAAAAAGTATTTGCACTCGTTTATATGAAAGGCAAACAAAGAGGAGAGCAGGAGCCGGAGCGGGAGCAGAGCGTCCCAGAGATGAAGTAAACGCCGCGCCGCTCCAGCTGCGCTAAAAATAATTGCTCGACAAAGTTGGCTCACAGCTGGGTGGCCACACGATGTCCGCAGGACCTCGGTGGCCCAAGGACCTGCCGCCTACCGCCAATGCCGGAAACGAAAACGATAACAGCGCCAAAGGGACACCCCCCCCGAGTCGGCGACATTGCAATCTCGACTTGAAAGGACACTGGGAGAAAGTCAGCTTTAAAAGGTATGATTTGGGAATTTGTACATCTTTTAAAAATAATAATAATAATTAAAGTAATTATACAAATATTTTCCAAAAGGATATAATGTCTTAAAACAATTAATTAAAACCGTTTCTTCATTTTATTGTAAATATTTCTAAGAAATGTATTTATTTTTTCATTTTTATTTTATAAAATCCTTGAAGAGATCTTAATTTTTAACTTAAAACCCAATAATTTTAAGCAAACATTTTGCTGCTTTTTGTTTATTCCAGGACACTGGGAGAAAGTCAGGTATAAATGGTATAATTTGGTAATTTATACATCAACTAAAAATAATAATAATAATTATAGTAATTATACAAATATTATCCAAAATTAAATAATGTCTTAAAATAATTAATTAAAACCTTTTCTTAATTTAATTTTAAGAAATGTATTTATCTTTTCATTTGAATTTTATAAGATTCTTGAAGAGATCTTAATTTTATAATTTAAAACCCAATAATTTTAAGCAAACATTCCCCTGCTTTTTGTTTATTCCAGCAACAGGCAGCCGAGGCCAAGATGTCTTGGTTTCGGACTCCGACTTGGTCCTGCTCCTTCCTGCGCCTTGCCCCCAAAAGGAAGCACTTTGCGGCGCTTGAGTGAGTCGCCTCCAAAGGGAAATGCTAAAGGGACTCAGTCTCCTTCTCCGACTTCGTCTGCATCTCCTTCTCCTCCTCCTTTTCCGACTGGACGATGTCGTTGCCGCTGTGAGCCTTATCCATCTTCGTGCAGATCCTTGCCCTTTCTTGCCTTTTAATGATGATTGAGCGGCGGCGAGCGCCTTGTTGCATATCGTGCTTGGTCAATGCAGGAGCGGATGAGGCGGATGAGGCCGATGAGTGGGTGGAGTGGACCCAGTGGCCGTGGGCTGTGCGGGATTACTGTGACAGTCGCGCTTCGCTGGCCACCGCTTGGTGGCTCGAAGCTTTGTGCAAATAAAGCTGTCGGCATGTAGATTAGACTGAAACATTTTCGTCCTCGTCTCTTTTGGTCTATATTCCGGCATCTCTTCATTCCGCCATCCTGCCAGCCGTGGTCCTTCCTCCCCTCCTTGTTTCCCGCACAAATAATTGATATGGACAATGTTCTTTGGGCGCAGGGAAAGCGGTGGCAATGGCGACGAGGTGATTATTTCCTTTGCCATTCGCCGAGCGATTAAAAATAGAAAATATTTCCACAAAAAAAAGGAAAAGGGAAATGCAGATGATGATGATTATGAGGATGGTGAATGGCTTTTGGAATTCAAAGCCGAAGCCGCAGAAAATGTGACAAGTTCAGGCGAAAAAAAAGATGATTTGCTTAAATCAATTGAAAGGGGTTTTTAGCGGGAGTTTTAAGGTAAAAGCTAAGGATTTTCCTATAACAACTTAAGCAGAAATATTCAAGGATTGAGTAAAGATTTTTAAAGCATTTTCCCTTTGCCCCATTGAGTGGCACTCGATGTCCTTGCCCCAGCGAACTCTCGCGCTTAAATAGCTCTCCTTTTTCTCTGTCAATGGGCATTTTCCATTTAACCATTTTCAGAGGCTTCCCTGGCTTCTCTCTGTCCTTGTCCTGGAATCTCTTCTTCAGCTTCGGCTTCAGCTTCAGTTTACCAAATGCCCCCGCCATTAAGTGCATAATTCAATTTGTAAAGCCGCCGACTTTGAGTGCCGCTAAAAGTATGCAAAGCAGCCGCAGCCGCAGACGGGCGGACAATCCGCAAGGAAAGCCGCCTGCATAGATCAACGGGCATAAGGACGAAGCCAGGACGAAGTCGGGCCTGTATTTGTATACCTGAATGGCATATGGGGGTCCCTCTGCCTTTGTAATGAAAATAAAGTAGCAGCTTTAACGCATTTTTATGGCCCTTATTCCACTGTCAACCGCCGCATGCAAGCCCGGCAAGGAAACAAAACAAAATGCGCGATAAATGCGAGTGAGCCGCCCAAGGAGCTGGGAATGGGGAGTAAGCAGGAGTAAGGAGCAGCAGTCAGGAGCAAGGACAACGCACCTGCTCTATGCAAATGAGCAAAGGGCAGGATGGAAAAGGGCGCCCCTTTTTTTCTGAAATCGTAAAATCTGTCAATTCGCAGACCCATTGTCTTTAATTTCCAAGCGGGGCTGGGCAATCAGGTGGGGATTTTGGCTACAGGTTTTATTTATATTAAATTCTTAAGAAGTTATATACAATGCTATATAAGAAATAATATAATAAGTTATATAAGAAGTTATATTAAAAATTATATTTGGCCGTGAATGAGTACTTAGCTATTGTCCGAAAATTTATTTTTTGAACAAAACATTTTTCTTATATAATAATATTTCGTTGTATATTATAAGGCTTTGACACTGTAGCAAAAATATGTTCTGTATAGATGTGACCGTACTCTAGTGACAGCGAAAATCCTAACAAGTTTTTATGAAATCCTTAATTATTTTTTTATTTTATTACAGTGTTATAAACCTATTTTTATATTATTTAAGAAGTGAGTGCTTAGTTATTGTACAAGAATGAATGCTTTAAACCAAACGATCTCCTTTGTTGTTAATATGATATTTTCTTTATTATAAGGCTATGACACTGTAACAAAAATATGTTCTGTTTAGGTATGACCCTACTCAAGTGACAGCAAAAATCCTAACAAAACAGGCCATAGTATTTTAGGAAGTCCTGAAGTATTTAAACATTTTATTACAGTGCCATAACCTTTTCAGTAGGCCAATAAGAACCCTGCTGCTTAGCTGGACACACTTATTTTGTGTTAAATACCTTTTTTAATATGCACCCTAGTGACAGCAAAAATCCTTTAGTTTTTTATGAAATCCTGAATTATTTATTATTATTATTTTATTACAGTGTCATAACCCTTTAAGTAAACCAACAAGAACCCTAATGCCTACCTGGTCCCACTTATTCTGTATTAAATACTTGTTTTAATATGTAACTGATAATAACTATTAATTTTTGTACTTTTTTTCTTAAAGTTTTGACCTAAAATCAAAGCCTGACAACATCCTTCAACCATTATCATTGAATGAATTTAAAGAAAAACCCGGACGCTGACTTGACCCCACGCGAGACAGTGTCCAGCTGGAAGATTGGCATTTGATGAGGCGGCATGGTTCCTTGGGGGCAGACACCACCCTCTGCCCCTCCCTCTTCCCTTTCCCTCTCCGTCTTGGGTGGACAGTGGCGGCTCCTCCCCTGGCTAGTTGGCGCTAGTCCTTTGTTTGCTCGCGTCTGCTCCTGCTGGCAAATTTATGCGGTCCGGGGCTAATCCTCGTGGGGATTTGTGCTTAAAACGTTTTATTGTTGCTGCCCCACGTAGGCGTGCAGACCGCCGTCTGGTGGGCGTGGTCCTGGGACGGGGTGGGGGGCGTGGCACACACGTTGCCTACTTTACGGCTGTCGACTGCAGATTTCCCAGTTGCCTTGTAAATTTATCGCATTAAAAAAGTGTGAATTTTCAACAACGTTGTTTGCCGCCCCCTCTACCTTTTGCCTTCTCCCTCTTCCTTTCAACTTCCTGTTCCTCCTTTTCCTCCTGTTCGTCCTTTTAATTCCTTTCTGTCTTGCAGCCGCCGCTTGACACTGTCATTATGTAAATTAAATTGTGGCGAATTATTGTTTTTATTCTTATTTTGGGCTGCTCCTGCTCTGTTCCTCTGCTCCTTAACTTTCTTGTTTCTCGTTTCCGTAATTTATTTATATATTTATTTATTTGCCCGCCTTTCATCTCCCAGTTGTGGTTGTC
Source organism: Drosophila tani (assembly GCA_008042535.1). Taxonomy (NCBI): domain Eukaryota; kingdom Metazoa; phylum Arthropoda; class Insecta; order Diptera; family Drosophilidae; genus Drosophila; species Drosophila tani. The sequence goes on from VNJO01000233.1 coordinate 69,855, forward strand.
CTTGGTCCTTGCTCCTGTGCTCCCCCCCCATTGTTGTTCGAGTGTATAATTCATAATTTGCGGTTCCCTCTCATATCGCTGACAAAGCAATAAAAGTTTCTCCGCCAAGTTAACAAATCACCGCCAAGGCTGATAGTGGAAGGAGAGAACCAGGATGGCCAAGGAGAACAAGGATCGCTGGACCAATTTGAAGCAAAGTATGTGAGGCAGGAGAAATAAGCAAAGTTCTGCAATAAAATTCCGTTTTAACCGCAGGTTAAATGCTAACAGGAGGCTTACAGGGTTGCGTCCTTAGAACGACTGAATCCTTTCAAGGCATCAACTTCAAGTGAGGCATAAGGCACTCGTCAACTTGTCATATTTACAGCTCAGCTTAGGTCCAGTAGGTCCAGGTCCTGGCCAGGAGCTGGAACTCTGCCATCGATCCGTTTCAATTAGCAGCAACAGTTTGAGCAAGCTTAGGAGTGCCCTTCGTCTTCGTCCTTGGTCCTTGCTGACCGCCCATCAACCACTGGACTGTTAATTAAGCCTCAGAGTAACAGACACGACGCTCGCATACACACACATGCAGATGTTTGTCCAGACGAATGGATATACACTGGCAAAAAATAGAAACCACTCATAGGGAACCCCCAAAAAAAATAGAGAAAGAAATCAAGGCTGGTCTCTCGGTGCAAGGACGAAAAAAGTCCAGCCAAAAAGGAAAAGGAATCTAAATGAAAACTCAAATCGAAGGAGCACAGAAAGAGACACAGAGAGACAAAGATAGAGAGGGAAAGAGCGCAGGAAAAGAGACAAAAACAAAGAGGGAAATGAAAAATCATAAAATAATAATTTGCGGATTTAATTTAATTTTATTTTGCCAACGAAAAGAACCAAATAACCAAATAACATCAACAAGAAAAGCGAAACGCATCATAATAAACGGCTTTTGATGGCGGGCCAAGCGGACACTTAAGGCGGGCTGGAACATCAAAAAAAATAAAGAAGGAGACCCCAGACCCCAGAAAGGTCCGGTGCTCCTTGGAGGAAAGGAAAGGCCTTTCGGTCAGGAGTCGTCGTCGGCACGTGATTGATGTGCGCTTATTGTGGCCGCCGTAATGGGCCCAGCGAAAGATGTTCGACAGATTTTCCTGGCTACCAAGGAGCAGCGGGGCATATAGGGCTCTACAAAAAGGAAGGAAGGTACTGGGCCCAGGGCATAAGCAAGTCCATCATGCGGCAGATTTTTAGCACTAAAATCTGAAAAGTGACAGGCACAAAACAAGAACGAGCTGGAAAAGAACAAGAAGCAGGCAGAAGGAGCAGGAGCAGGGAGAAGGAGCAGGAGCAGGGAGCAGGGAGCAGGGAGGAGGGAGCAGGGATCAGGAATCAGGAGCTGGGAGTTGAGTCAACACCGAGACCACAAAAATGGGAATGGGAATGCCCAGAGAGAACACCCAGAGAAACCCAAAGAGAGAGGCCTGGCCTTTGTCTCGCCTGTGTTTGTTTTCCCGGCTCGTGTTTGCCCTCGCCGCGCCACACCACAACTAGGACATCAAGGACACTTAAGGACATGTCCCAGACACCCAGATATTCCAACCTGGCCAAGCAAATCATAAAAATCAAAGGAGAGCACAAACAAACACAGAAAAAATGCCAAGGCATAACGAATACCAAATAACGAATAACGAAGGAGAAATTCGAAAGAATTAACAACGCGTCAAATCAGGGCCAGCTTAGGAACAGTTTTATGCGCCAGGCCCAGTCCCAGTCTCCTCCTTTTATGATGGACTTTTATTGCCGGCGTTTATGTTTTCCTGCCCTCCTCGAAGCTCCTCGAAGGAGGACATGAAATTATTTTGCATGTCGCGCGCCATAAAAGCTCAACTCAAGCTAGCAAATTTGGGATAAACCTTTCCCCAAGACCGGCAAAAAGTTTTCCCATAAAAAAAAGACGAGAGAAAAGCCCGGCCTGGACCAGCTGTGACCGTAACGAGGGGATTTTCCAGCCAAAGCAGATCCGATCGCTGAGGGAACGAGCGTGAAAGGGACATTTTAATTGTATTTAAAATATATTTAAGGCCTAAAAGCATTATGCACCCAGCTGATCTCTTTAAAAATCTTTATTCCCAGAGATTCCCATGCTTTGTTGACAATTCAAAGCTAAAAACAATCATAACTCAGCCAAAACAGCCCCAATTTCAATTCGGAAAGCGGTTCAATGTTAGTTTTTATTTGGGTAATTAATCTGCATAATAAATTTAGAAATTAAAAAAAAAAAAAAATCTCGATTTTTGACAATTTTAATGATGGTACCCCTTATAGAATTTTGAAAAATTTACTTTTTTTTTGTTGTTGAGTTTTTTCGATTTTTTGCAATTAATTAATTAAGATTTAAATGCTGAATCGGGAAATGTATGACATTTGGCTGTCACTTGATTATTTTCCATGATATGCCCCTTGAAACACCTTAAATACTGTTATTTTTTATATTTCAAAATCAGTTTAAAAGTTAGCAGAAAGATACAAAAAAATTGCATACTTTTGGGCATTTTATTAATTATCTGGTCAAATAGTTCTGCATCGATTAAAATGAATTAAGAAGTAAGAGGCGATTATGGAAAATATTGCATACTTTTGGGCTGACGATGTGAGTCGCTTCAGCCCAAAAGATGCGTTTTTTTCCATAGATGAACTAGCGAACCCCCAAAAGTATGTTTTCAAAGTATGAAATCAATGGTTTTATTTGGGATCTCCGCTGCCTAAAACTGTTATATTAAATTTAGGCGCAGCTGAAATCATCCTCCATCTGGTATTTCTGTTCGCCTGGTATCTGAAACCCATAGCAGTGGCTTTTTTCATCTGATTTCCATCCAATTTCCGTCAAATTTCGCTTTCGAAGAGAATGAAATACCAGGCGAACATAAATGGCAGCAGGCAGCCGCTGAACCCTCAGCCTAAGTTTATTATAACAGTTATGGGATCTCTCTGGCGTTCTCTCTATGTGATCTCTCTGGCTCTCTCTCTTTGGGATTACTCTGGCTTAAAACTGTTATATTTACTTTAAGCGCAGAAGAAGCCATCCTCTCTCTGGTACTTCTGTTCGCCTGGTATATGAAACCACGGTAAATCGGGGTTTTAGCCTGTTTCTGGATAAGATCAGTCCCTGCCGGCTGTAAATGGCCAGGTTCTGGAGAGAATCAGTCCCTGCTGGCTGTAAATGACCAGTTTCTGGAGAGGATCAGTCTCTGCCGGCTGTGAATGACCAGTTTCTGGAGAGGATCGGGCTCTGCCGGCTTAAAATGGCTAGTTTCTGGAGAGGATTAGTCCCTGCCGGTTGTAAATGGCCAGTTTCTGGAGAGGATCAGTCCCTGCCGGCTGTAAATGGCCAGTTTCTGGAGAGGATTAGTCCCTGCCGGCTGTAAATGACCAGTTTCTGGAGAGGATTATTTCCGTCCGGCTGTAAATGACCAGTTTCTGGAGAGGATTAGGCTTTGCCGGCTGTGATTGGCTAATTTTTTGAGAGGATCAGGCTGTGCCGCCTGTAAATGGCCAGATGCTTTTTTGTCCCAATATTGCAATATAGCTAGGAGTGCATCTCTGATGCAAGTGAGATGCAATTTTGTCCCAATATTGCAATATAGCTAGGTGTGCATCACTGATGCAAGTGAGATGCAATTTTGTCCCAATATTGCAATATAGCTAGGTGTGCATCACTGATGCAAGTGAGATGCAATTTTGTCCCAATATTGCAATATAGCTAGGTGTGCATCACTGATGCAAGTGAGATGCAATTTTGTCCCAATATTGCAACATAGCTAGGAGTGCATCTCTGATGCAAGTGGGACAAAATTGCATCTCACTTGCATCAGAGATGCACACCTAGCTATATTGCAATATTGGGACAAAATTGCATCTCACTTGCATCAGTGATGCACACCTAGCTATATTGCAATATTGGGACAAAATTGCATCTCACTGGTATCAGTGATGCACACCTAGCTATATTGCAATATTGGGACAAAATTGCATCTCACTTGCATCACTGATGCAAGTGAGATGCAATTTTGTCCCAATATTGCAATATAGCTAGGTGTGCATCACTGATACCAGTGAGATGCAATTTTGTCCCAATATTGCAATATAGCTAGGTGTGCATCACTGATGCAAGTGAGATGCAATTTTGTCCCAATATTGCAATATAGCTAGGTGTGCATCTCTGATGCAAGTGAGATGCAATTTTGTCCCACTTGCATCAGAGATGCACTCCTAGCTATGTTGCAATATTGGGACAAAATTGCATCTCACTTGCATCAGTGATGCACACCTAGCTATATTGCAATATTGGGACAAAATTGCATCTCACTTGCATCAGTGATGCACACCTAGCTATATTGCAATATTGGGACAAAATTGCATCTCACTTGCATCAGT